>WBZZ01003132.1:40000-42777 GCA_019918135.1 Paulinella micropora | reverse complement strand
CAATTACGGACCAAGGAAGTTAGCCACCGCGAATAGAACCCCACCCTTGCAGCGATTTTTCTCGCTGACCTCCGCAGGTTTTCCAAAAATCCGGAATCCATCCAGGCTGCATTTGGAAAGTTGCTTCTTGCCCATGCGGTGCTCCTGAGCCCCGATGACTAGCCAGCCCTCGTGCTTGTAGAATGATGCCCATTCCGCCGTGCCTACGTTGTCGTATCCCGTTTTACCCTGCCAGTTGTGACTCGCGACGAGTAGCTTGAAGCCGGTATCGAACTGCTTGGAGCGGTGCTTCTTGCTCGTTTCCGGACCCGACGGCCGCGCTTGGCTTCCGCCCTCGTGCTGCCCCCCTCTGCAGGTGCTTGCGTAGGTTGGTCCCCCACTGCACTGGCCGCCGAATGCAGGGGCACCACATGCACATCAGCACACTCAGACACACACTTAGGTGCATCGGCAGCCAATTCCGAAGACACCACCTGCACATCATCGACACATTCTTCATGCAGAGGCAAGACGCGATATCCCGTCGCAGCTTCCTTCTTCCGGACCGCCGCTTCCCCACGCAGATGGATGCGAATAAGCCTTCGGACACGTTCCCTGTCCGTGAACCTGCGCCCAAGGGCCACATTGACCCCTCTGCCGAAGAATTTGAGATGTTTGAATTGCTGCAACGCCGTCTGCCTGCTGTCATCGTCCTCGTAGACCAGCTCCAGGTGACGAGACATTCGCTGGCCTTGCCATTCCATTACCGGGACCACCAGACCAAGACCGCTCATTTTGGAGGCGATCTCCTGTAGATTGGCGCGTTCTGAGAGCCCCCAGACAATCAGATTACGCCCGTCCTTGTCGTACCGATCTACCCGCCGGTACCGTCGAGGCGGCGGTGCCATCTGCCATATAGCGCCGCTCGCCTTATGTTGAAGCGCCGACCCGTGTGCCAGGTTTGGGGAGGAAGGATGAGGCGCAGCTAAGATAGCCTCTCCACGTGGTTCAGGAATTCCGTCATATACGCGAGCCCTCATCCTCCCATCCTGGGACATCGGGCCAGAGCCCGTCGAAGAGGCATTCCCACGGGGATTGTCCAGGTCTTCGGCGATTCTACCTTGTCCCATAAGGGCCACAGTGGTAGCTCCGTGCTTCGCGTATTTGTAATCCATTGAGAGTAGTAGACGGCCAATGTCGCTGGCCATCACCGCCGCGCCTCTTTACGCCGAGGAAAGCGCCCGCCCATGCAAATAGCATCGGCGGTATCTGCAACACACACTACAACGCATTTCCGCCGGTGTCACTGGACGCTGCCGCGTCGCTTCGTGCCCTTCGGCGCCCGCCAGCACCCCCAGCGTCGCCAGAACCTGCCTCACGCACTACACACACTCTCCATCGCATCGCCAACGCCTCTACTCTCATGCCTTATGGACTTTCAGCTGCTCCTAATACTTTCAAAGAAAATATCCTTTGAAAATACTGGCACCGACGGGAATCGAACTGGCGACAGGTCCCAGATGGTAAACCTTAACCACTGGGCTATCGCGGTGCCACTAATAATAATAATAATAATAATAATAATGATAATAATAATAATAATAATAATAATAATAGTAATAGTAATAGTAATAGTAATAGTAATAGTAATAGTGATAGTAATAGCAAAATAGTAATAGTAATAGTAATAGTAATAGTAATAGTAATAGTAATAGTAATAGTAATAGTAATGGTAATGGTAATAGTAACAGTAACAGTAACAGTAACAGTAATAGTAATAGTAATAGTAATAGTAATAGTAATAATAGTAATAGTAATAATAATAGTAATAGTAATAGTAATAGTAATAGTAATAGTAATAGTATTTATAATAATAATGATAATAATAATAATAATAATAATAATAATAATAATGATAATAATAATAATGATAATAATAATAATGATGATGATAATAATAATAATAATAATAACAGTAAAAGTAATAGTAATAGTAATAGTAATAGTAATAGCAATGGTAATGGTTAGGTAACAGTAACTGTAACAGTAACAGTAACAGTAATAGTAATAGTAATAGTAATAGTAATAGTAATAGTAATAGTAATAGTAATAGTAATAGTAATAGTAATAGATAGAAATAGTATTTATAATAACAATAATAATAATAATAATAATAATAATAATAATAATAGTAATAATGATAATAATGATAATAATGATAATAATAATAATAATAATAATAATAATAATAATAATAATAATAATAGTGCTTCTCTGTCAATGGCTGATGCATTTCTGCACATGCGCCTCCATCGTCTCACCCGTGAGGGGAGTACGAAGAATTGACGATAGGCTGTAATGACACCCCCGCAAGGGCAGTTCCAACACTTCCAGACGGACCGGTATGTTCAATGAAAATACTGGTCCACACGGACCGGTATGTTCAATGAAAATACTGGTGGCACCGACGGGAATCGAACTGGCGACAGGGCCCAGATGGTAGAACTTGACCACTGGGCTATCACGGTGTCCAATAATAATAATAATAATAATAATAATAATAATAATAATAATAATAATAGTGCTTCTCTGTCAATGGCTGATGCAAATCTGCACATGCGCCTCCATCGTCTCACCCGTGAGGGGAGTACGAAGAATTGACGATAGGCTCTAATGACACCCCCGCACGGGCAGTTCCAACACTTCCAGACGGACCGGTATGTTCAATGAAAATACTGGTGGCACCGACGGGAATCGAACTGGCGACAGGGCCCAGATGGTAGAATTTGACCACTGGG
>WBZZ01003132.1:0-22500 GCA_019918135.1 Paulinella micropora | reverse complement strand
CGGGCTATAGTCGTATATATGGACGAAATGGTGTGGGGTGGTGATAAGGAACGAGCGGGCACTATTAAGAAAATGGTATCCGAAAATACACTCACTCTCAAACAAAAATATTTACCAAATCTTACATTAGAAAATATCTTCTTCTTGGTGCTTGCTTCTAACGAAGAATGGGTTGTCCCCGCAGGAACGACGGAGCAACGATGGCTAGTATTGGAAGTATCGGACGAATTGGCACTAATGAAAGAAAACGAAAAAAGAAAAGCAATTACGGATATCCGTGCAATTGACCGACAGCGACTGGCGAAGTTTCTTGCCGAACGAGACCTTAGCACTTTTAACGATCGCGAGACGATATTAACGGGCGGACTACGGCAACAAAAAGTAAAAACATTATCTAAAATACGGAAGTGGTGGTTAGATTGTTTAAACGATGGCCATATTTCAAGCGGAATGCCAGAAATACAATTTGGAGATGAAGTTTCAAAAGAAGTAATGTATGAAGTATATAAATCAAATATTAACGACCCTCATACTTCGCAGACAAGTTTCTGGATGCAAATGAAAAAACTGATCCCCGATGCAAGGGAAACAAAGAAAACCATAGGTGGAAGGAGACCAAGATTTATACAATTACCCTCTCTGGAAGAATGCCAGAACACATGGCGAACTATTTATGGCGACCAAGAATGGCGATTTAGCACACAGGACGACGACGATGAATAAACAATAATACCAGTTGGTATTTTTTTTCTATCCATTATATAGTATGAGCACAAAGCAATTCTACCTTGACGAGATCGCCAAATGGGAGATTGATAGCAATGTTAAGAAACCGACCATTAAATGGACGAAACCCGAAATTGTATCATTTTATGAACAATACAAACCCCGCGGTGGCGACAATGTAAAAGTAGAAATGCCGTCGGCCACTACACTGGAAAACATAGTTAGCAGTATGGCAGAGGAGGAAAGCACTCCATTCAAAACTGCGGATTTAATAGAAACAGGCATTACGGAAATTAAGGCCAACGTGGGGGAGGAACTGGCAAAAAAAGAAACGGAAGCAAAAGAAGAGAAGAAAACACCGATTAAAGCAAAGCGAAACCCGCCCGAGGGCGGGTATAGTTGCTATGAAATAATAACGGCACATTTGAAAGTATCCAAAGACCCGTTTAATTTCTTGTATATGAAAGTTGAAGACCGCACCATATTACAGGAGGATATGAAGAAATGGCACGAGAGTAGATACGGACATATACCGCCAGAGCAACGCCCCACTCTTAAATATGGTAAGTTAGATTATAAGACATTTTTCCGCGATGTCTTATCTCAACACGAGGGCAAACTCACGACACTAAAGGATATGTATGACAGGTTTCATGTGTAAGAGGCAGTTAGTGCTATGTCTCTCATTACATCAATATTGAAATACGAAGGTTTGAAAGATACAGGCTCCGCAGATGCTGATTTATAATACACTTCCATTGTTAATGGAGCATCCGTCGCGTATGCCACTAGAGCATCATTTGTTGTATTATCTACAATTCGTATAGTGCTGTTGTTGGTAGTGTCCGAGGGGTTTGGACAAGTCATCTGCCAAGTTAAATTCATTTGAACTCCATATCTTTGGATTAGCCACACACAATCAAAAGACTTATAATCAATGGCGGTTGTATAATTTAGCACTTCGGTATAATAATCATATGTATTCGTGCCATCTGTGATATGAAACCAAAATTGAAAAGTGGCAATGCCAGTTGGTGCGGGTAAATTCAATGAACCACGAAATGATACATTAATGAAATAACCATATCCTAAACTTGATATTGTTTTGCTACCATATCCGCCCGTGCATAGAGTGGTAAATGTGGAACTCGTCATCCATGAGCGCATATCAAGACCAACATAAGCATTTTGAATGTTTCTTGTTAATGTCGGGGTAGCCACGACCGCGATCGTTTTTGTGTCAATAGATTGTTGCTCTTGCGAACGGCCAAATATATTCATTTTTTTGAGACTAAATATATATCTATCTATCTTATATTATAAGATTTATTATAAGATTTATTATAAAATAATAGAATTTAAATATGAATCATTTAGGCAATCCGTGGGCATATCACTATTACGGCTCTGTGATAATAGACGAGGATTTAGAAGTTGATGGTGTATTATATGGCGACCACATAGAAGCAAACTCAGTCCAAGCAAGGACAGACGACATAACCATATCGTCAAAAAATAATAACTCTTCTTTGTTGATATCTGATACTGGTTATGTGTCAATTAATAATGAATACGATTTACCAATAGCGGACGGCACGGCTAATCAAATATTAAAAACGGACGGGCTCGGCAATACTTCATTTGCTACATTGACTTCAAGTTATATAAGCGACTTTGAATTGGATAAATTAACGGATGTAGTCATAACAGGCACACCCTCAAATAACCAACTACTCATTTATAGCACAGGGCAATGGCGTAATACAAACTCACCTTTTCTTAGATTGGATGGCCTCACTATGATGTTTGGAGATTTGAATATGGGAAGTTTTAATATAGTAAATGTCGGTAATGTTGATGGTGTTGATGTTTCTGCCCTTGATAGTGCTGTGGTTAAATTAACAGGAGACCAAACCATAGCAGGAATTAAGACATTTAGCAGTATAATAAATGCTAGTGCGGGGATTGATATGAAAAGCCAAAGTATAACAAATGTAAATTTGGCTGATGGTATTGATGTTTCTGCTCTTGATAGTTCGGTTGTAAAACTAACAGGAGACCAAACCATAACAGGGAATAAAACATTTACTACTTATGTGGCCGTAAAAGACTCAAATCCATTAAACACTGGCAAGTTATTCTTCAATTACAACAATAATATGGGTTCTATTTATTCGTCGGAGGCAGGTGGTGCGACGGGCTATCCACTAACTATTGTAGGCTCGTCCATACTTTTTGCTCCAACAACAGGTGGTGGAATGACATTGACGAATAATGTTTTAAATTTTAACAGCTCAACAGCAATCAGCGGACTGCCCGCACCATTCTATGACGGCGATGCTTCAACAAAAGCATACACTGATACTAAACTAGCAAAGGACGGCACAACGGCTATGACTGGCAGTTTAAATATGGGTGGATTTTCAATAACAAATGTTAATTTGGTTGATGGTATTGATGTATCCACCCTTGATACTTCTGTAGTCAAACTAACAGGAGACCAAACTATAGCAGGAACCAAAACATTCAGCAACATAATAAATGCTAGTGCGGGGATTGATATGAAAAGCCAAAGCATAACAAATGTTAATCTTGTTGATGGTGTTGATGTTTCTACTCTTGATACTTCGGTCGTAAAACTGACAGGAGACCAAACCATAGCAGGGAATAAAAAATTTACTTCAACAATAGAAGTGCGGGGTGCTACTGCTCCATCCGCTTTTGATGGTATCGGTATTGCCTTTGATACAGCGACAAATATAGGAGAGATTGTGGCACAAAAAATAGCAACCGCGGGCTATTATCCGATACAAATAACAGGGTCATATGTTGATTTATATGTGGGGGATAATGTAATCGCGACCGCGACTGGCACTACACTATCTTTAAACAATAGAAAAATAACAAACTTAGCCACACCAACAGCAACAACGGACGGGGCTAATAAAACGTATGTGGATACATTAGACGGGCAAAATGTGAAATTAACAGGAAACCAAACCATAGCAGGAATTAAGACATATAGCAGTGGTGTTGAAATAACGGGAAATTCAACGAATGCGACAACAAAAGGAACATTCGTGGTTTTTAACTCCACAGCCAATATCGGGTCAATTGCTAGTTTGGATATGAAAACTGCAACATATTACAACTTTGAAATTTCTGCGAAAAAAATAAGTTTTATTATTGACGGGACGATAGTCGGTTGGGTAAATGCTTCGGGGCTAGATTGTAATAGTAGCAAAATAGCGAACCTTGGAACTCCAACATTATCAACGGACGGAGCAACAAAAGGATATGCGGACACATTGGACGGGCAAAATGTAAAACTAACAGGCGACCAAACAATAACAGGAATTAAGATATTTAATGGAAGTAGAAATGATGTAAGGGCACTAAATTTGTTAAGCCAAGCCGATTTCAATAATGTGGATATCATTAATGGTGGAAATATAACATATAATGGGGCGAGGATATTAAACCAAAACGGAGGAGATATATTCTTTTCACAGACAACGGGTGATTATCAGTATTTCTTATTTACTCTAAATACTGCTTCAAGTGGAACCACGAACCAAAGAGGTTATGTATTTACGAATGTAGCATCTGATGTAAAAGGGGCGGGACTTTATATTTCAAAACTTTTGGATAATAAAAGTGCTTCGTCTGACATTGTCCGTTTTAACAATGCGGGCGGTATGCGGTTTTATGGTGCTTTGGATATGAATTCAAACAACATAACAAATGGCGGAACAATAACTGGAACTACATTAACGGCAACTGCTGGTATGACTACAACAACTTTAACAGCGAGCGACAAAATAACAACGGCACTAGGTAAGCCGATAATCATAGGCAACTCAACGAAAGGAGTAGGAGCGACAGGTGGTTTAGAAATATACGGAACGGCGAGTAATGTCGCAGGAGCACACTTACAAGCAATAACAACGGCGGATGCTTATCCAACATTTCAATTATTGAATTGGGCACACGACAATGTCAATTTAAGTTTTGATGCTTATTTTGATGGCACGAACTGGAAATCATCTTCTGCGACATCTAACTTTCTAATTCAAAAAGGTGTAAAACTCGCTTTTTATTATAATTCAGGAACAGCGGTTGGAAACAATATATCTTACACTGAGGCGATTAATATTAATACGTCGGGAGAGTTAGTAATCCCAACAGCATCCAGCGGTAATTTATTAATACGAAAAAGACCCGCCGCTACTAACGACCCGCAACTATTTTTTAAATCGGGAGGATATACGAATTATGCATCAATAGTTTCTTCTACTGGTTTGCTCCATGCTTGGACTACTTCAAACTCTACTACTGGTGAGCCGTCAGGCAGTTATAATTATATTCCGCTTAATGGTGCTTGGACAAACTCATCGGACAGGAGGCTAAAATCAGATATTAAAACATTAGACTGCGGTGATTGTTGCGATAAACTAATGAAAATAAATTGTTGTTCATATTATTGGAAATCAGATGAGAAGAAAGAAAAAAAAGGCCACGGATTTATTGCGGACGAAGTCAAAAAAGTATTTCCTGAATTTGTATCTGAAAGTGGAATGAAAGCAGAGGATGGAGAAGGCTACCTTGAAGGCATAACATATACAAGTTTTATACCGATATTGGTAAGCGGATTTCAACATATGGCGGAAAAGGTAGGTAATCTATCGCAAGCGATAGATTTATTAGAAAAAGAAAATAAAAATCTCATGAATATACTACAAGAAATTAGAGAAAATGTCAAACAATAATACGACTAGACTTCACAGACCCCCACCTATAGGATATGGATAATCCCAATCTCCGACCAGTCGGAGATTTACATGTCCGAGATAGTGAATTAACTCCAGAATTAAAGTCCCGTGTCCTTGAAGTGGAACTAAAAACAGAAGAGAAAAAAATTGAAAACGAGATAGAAAATGAATGGAATTGTTGTATGACTAATAAGAAGACTGATAGCAGATTGATTAAATATCTCTTTCAAATGACTATAATCATTGGAATTATAGTCTTATGTTTAGTGAAATTAAGCGAAAAAAACCTCCCCTGCGAAACTGCGAATGTCTATGTCGGAATACTCACACTTTTGGTGGGTATAGTGCTTCCTAGCCCGAATGCTTCAAAGAAGTGAGCATTCATATATATGTATTTTATACCAAGACGAAGCCTCACCAGCACAGATTAAAGGTAGTGCCTCATCAAAACTACGACACATATTATTTCCGTTATTTATGAAAACACACTTAAACCCTGTATCTATTCCTTTTTGAATACAATAAACACAACTTATATTCTTTTTTTCACTTATCCGTGAGTAAAAGTCGCAGGCAGTCCGCGACATAACCGAGCACACGAAGAGCAATATTAACAACATATATTATAATATTCATAATTTACCAAAGTAAGTGATATGCCCAATATGCGGGTTGGTTTTTGTTTAAATATGCGGGCTTTCCATCCTTTGTTTTAATTGCTTGATGTCTGGCACGATAACTTTCTCGTCTGTCTTCGTCTTGATGTTTGGTATAATCTGAATAACCAGATGCACCAAAGTTGATGCGACGGCCGTTATAGACGACATAATACTTTTTTCCTTTCACTTTACTCTCGCCGAAGTCTGTCGCGCCCAATGACAAGGCTTTCTCTCGTAGCCCCATTATATATTATCTTTCTCTTTAATTATATTATTGTAAATCGCCTCTCGTTGCTTATCCGTCAGTGGCAGGCGGTAAAGGATATTTTCAGGTTTTCTAAAAACGGCAGGGTTTTTATTCACCAAGTTCTGAGTGATGCGGATTTGGTCAATTTCCTTCCCTAGCCTTTCCAACTCTTCAAGTTGTTGCTCGTCCTTGCTTTTTTCTTTTTTATTTTCCATGATATATAATAGCGGATATAAAAAATGCCACACGAAAAACCATTTTTCGCATACTATGGCAAAATTAAACGGGAACATAAGTTTTTGTTGAATGAAGGAGACGACACTGCATGGGCTGAAGGAATTCGTGAAGGTATCCGTAATCAGGCCTATGAGATGCTTAGAACGGATAGATTATTGGATGCTTCAACAAAGAGGGGGAATACTATGGAAGATTTAAAAGACAGGATTAGTGCCTTGGACAATAAACAAGCAATTTATGCAAATATGAATTACGACGAAATGAAAGCACACCTTCAAGACGATGGTGTTGATATGAAAGAATTTGAAAGAAAACACGGAACTGCCCCTATGAACGAACAAATGATTGAAATGCGAAAATTGGCAATGGCTACCGATAAATATGATATAATGCACATAGAAGACAATATCCAGCAAATGAAGCGAGATATAGCGCAATTGGTGAAACAAGGATACAGAGAAGAAGAACTAAAACAATTAACTGATAAGGGCTTAACATATATGAAAAACAAAGGCAACAAAGACAAAACTCGTCCAATACGAAGAGAGGATAGAAAGCAAGCGGAGCAAGATTACAAAGAATGGAAAGAAAACCGAGAAGAGTGGGAGAGAAAACACCCAGACGATGCTTTAATAGAAGCACAGGTAGGCGACGAACACAAGATGCTTGTGCCACGAATAGGTGATGACCCCCGAAGTGTAGAAAGATTTGTTAATGCTATTATTAGAAGTATTCAAGAGATAATTATGAGCCCCAGACTTAATAGATTACTTAACCTTGCTACAGGTGTTGGGCGATATGGTGTGAGCAGGCTAGCGTGGGGGCAGATATTGAGATTAATTGCCAACAATCCACAACTACGTGCGATGAATGTTGGATTACTTGGAAGAAGAAGATCAGATGCTTTAAATACCTTTTGCTAGCACTAGCAGGAAATGAAGCGCCAGAGAGATGGGTTTGCCTCCGCCTAACCCTCGTTTAATTGCGAGCGGACAGCAAAGAATAGGTGATTATGTGTTGAAGGATATGCTGACAAGATTAGGCTTACAGGTATCAACAATGATGGCGTGGCAGACATTTAAAGCAGGTGTTGAAGACACTGCAAAGGTTGGTTTTGGCGCATTTCTATATCACATATACAGCGTATGGTCTGCTCAACCAGATGCTCTCATTAAGTTGGAAGAAGAACGAATTCATACCGAAGGAAGTAATTATAATGGTGGAGGCACACGAGTGGAAAGCCGTCTTCAATTAGAAGATAGAACTCGTGGCAAGTTTCCTTACATTCTCCCAGCAGATGCTTTGGACTTAGTTGCTTTTGAACATGATTTATTGTATGCTACTGGTGATAAAAATGTCCAAAACTTCGCCGACCAACGATACTTTGAAAGAATTACCAATATGAGCGATTATCTAACGAGTAATGGATTGGCTACGGCCGAAGTTGCCAAGAGTATTTCTGACAATTACAACTCAAGGTTTTCAAAAGCAGATATATCTAAAATGGCATTACAAGCACAAGGGAGAGTCCGCAGTGGAGTATCATATTTGGACGCGATGAAATTCTGGAAAACTATTAAATTAATACCTCCAGATGCGAAATACAATGCTTTTATACACAATGTAGACCAAACATTAAATTCTATGATTGGGGTTATGAATAATGTGGGTAGTTTTGATAAAGACACTAATTTTAAAGTAAATAAAGTAGTAAATCCTGCTACATTCAGCAAACAATATGCGGAACTCGTTGATGGTTTTAACAAAATGGTGAAATCACAAGAAAAAGCCGATGGTGTGAAAGGATATTCTCTTATCGCACCAGCAAATGAAACTACAATTAATAATTTTATAGAAAAAATAAATACAAAAGATATTCCACCAAGTATAGAAAAGGATATAAATCTTAGTGTTGAAGTCCCGATCGCATACTCAGACAATATGGTAGTAGCAGATACTATTGGACTGGGCAATAACTTAACTATACTTGATGATAAAGGTGCCCAAACGAGGCACTTAAAGG
Source organism: Paulinella micropora (assembly GCA_019918135.1). Lineage (NCBI taxonomy): Eukaryota > Cercozoa > Imbricatea > Euglyphida > Paulinellidae > Paulinella > Paulinella micropora. Next base: position 13,836 of record WBZZ01003132.1, on the reverse strand, counting down.
GATTTGTTAAATCGTTGAGAGAGAAAACTGGAAAGAAAATTAAACTTTCTAATTATGACGATCCAAAAGTTGGATGGGAAGAGGCTATCAAACAAGCACTAAATCAAGGTGCTAGTATATCAGACGTAGCAGAAGCGGATGATATTTTGGATAAGAGAATTTATCAAGAAGTGAGGGGTAAATTGACACCAGACCAAATGAAGCAATTGGAGGATTTAGAATTGAAGGATAGTCAAGTTGAAAAAACTAATCCACCGCAAGCAACACCCGCACCACCGCAAACTATGCCACCGCAAACTATGCCACCAGCACCGCAAACTATGCCAGCACCCGCACCCGCACCCGCACCAGCACCACCAAATCCACAACCAGAGTATGAAGGAGATGTTTATAAAAGTGGAACAAAACAGGGGCTCCCATTCTGGGAGGAGAAAGTTAAAGATGAAAAACTCAAAGAAATGATGAAAGAATACAAAGTTTCAGATGACCCAGACCCAGCAACAACACCAAATCAAGCCATGGTTGATAGCATGAGAAGCATTGACCAATTGGTTGATAAATTATGGGAAAATCGCCCGCCGATGAAAGGAAGATATGTTAGCACTTATTCGTTTTCTAATGCCAAGCGACCAAAATGGAGGTATCGGCACTTCACAAACAAACCCACTTATTAAAGGCAACGAACTAAGACGAGATCGCATGCTAGACACCAAGAATGATTTTGAATTGTTAGATAACACCCATTATGGCAACACAAACAATCACTTTATGTTGAATAGATACAATAGAGCAGTTATCCAGACCAGAATGAAAGACAAAAGAGCATTTCCAAAAATGAAACGAAAACTGACCCAAAAACTTCCCTGCTGAAATCCCGCGACAAGTCCAAACTCGTCCAGAAAGAAAGGATTTTAAACCGCTCGTCAATCCTCCAAGTAATTATGCTTTTGGTAGTCCTTACTCTCCTTATTTCTATAATTACGCCTCACCACCCCAACCCTTTGGTGCCGAATATGATAATTATAGATACAATCCAAACTATTTTCAAAACCCATAGTATAGTATATCTTATAATATAAGATTAGATGCCTAAATCCATACGTAGAGGATTAATAGCAAACAAGTTGCCACGAAAAACACTTTTGAAGCAGAGTTTGGAGAAAACCAATATAGAAAAAGCACACGAGGAATTCACTATTGACAGGCCAGTAATAACAGAGTTAGATAGCAAAAAACCGCCCAAATTTCACAATGACTTAGAAATACAACCAATTAAAACACAAAGAGACAGCGTTGAATTGCTCCCTATTCAAAAAGAAGGAATATTACCAGCAATGGGCACGATGGTTATATGCGCCAGCACTGGCGGTGGTAAATCAGTTATGATTTGTAATCTACTCGCCAAAAAGAACATGTTGAAAGGATTTTATGATAGAATAGTAGTCTTTTGCTTAAGTCCATGCCCGATTTTGGAGGACACTCTCAAGTTAAAAAAAGAAGACATAATCAAAGAAGACCGCCCAGAACTAATGCGCGAAATATTAACTAAACAAAAAGAACTGATTAAAACTAAAGGGTTTAAGAAGGCACCAAAGATATTATTGTTATTGGATGACATAGCACAGAGTAAAACCTTTCTCAAATCAGAAGTGCTTACTGAGTTGTTTTTCGCTTCAACACATGCTAAGGTGTCAGTCTGGGTAGCAACTCAGAGTTATACACAACTCCCGCGAAGAGTAAGAATTAATTGCCATTGGATGATTATTTTTAATGGAGTAAGGAGAAGCGAACTTGACAGACTGGCAGATGAATATGAAAGTCCTTTTCTCACCAAAAAAGAATTTTACAATATGGTTAAGTATGCTACGGCAGAACCTTATTCGTTTCTAGCAATTAACAACACTGCCAGTGATAGAACAACCCAGTTTAGAAAGAATTTCTCTACTATATTACGATTAAATAAGGATAGAGATATGACTAATTTGTGATTGAATTCAATCACAAACTAATTTATAAACTAATTAAATTAAATGGTTTTTTTTCTCCATAATATATGTCATGACGGAAACACCTAAATTATACAAGACTTGCTATCATCAGGCAATCGCACTTTGGCATAAACAAAATGCACAAGGAAAATTCGTAACAATTCGTAAGGGATCGCCCGAATACTTAGCAGTAAAGACGATAGAAGCGGATATTAAGAGTGGCAAGATTAAGTGTCAATTAAAACCAAAGGTAAGCAAATCAGGAAGTAAGACCAATGAACAGCAACTAGACCAAATGCCAGATGAAGCATTAAAAAGAAAAATACCAGACATAGAAACGGCAAAAACTTCATTGCCTAAACCAAATGCCAAACCTATTGAGATGTCTCCAGCACTTAAGATTGAACAATCTTTACCCAAATCTTTCAATCCCACTCCTATTGCTGTGCCGAAACACACTACCACAACACCCGCAAGTAAGATAGAAGCAATGGAGGATGCTTCTAAGGAAACTCCGCCACCACCTAAAGAGGCTACTGAAACCAATGACATTAATGTAAATCAAGCCATAGCGGATTTAAAGAAAATGAAAGAGGAAAGAATTACACACCAGAATTTACAGATTGTGAAAAAAATAATTAATGGTAATTGATAAAATATATTTTATGTGGATATTTATATATTCGCATTTTTATAATGATTAAAAACTCAAGTGCTTCAAATCGTTTGCCAATTGACTTTATTAAAAAGATAAATGAAGCAAACCGACCAAAAAGTGATGGGTTTCAACTAAACCAGTTTGAATTGTGGAGTAGCAATGGTGCCCCGTTAGTTAATCAACCATTGACCGAGTTTGGCGACCTTGTCCCGTATGAGAAGAGCACTCTTCAAAACACATTAACAGACATTTCTGATAAAAAAGAAAATGCGGATGTTGTTGATTTGGACACTGCTGTTAGCAGTTTGGCTTATTTAAAGAAAGCAGTTGAGAATGCTGAGGCAAGAGAGTTTCAATTGACTTCACCACAAGATACGAGACTTGACAACATACAAAAATCTGTTGATTTAATTAAACAATCCGTTTCAGGTGAATAAATAATTATTTTTAAATTCTATTATTATTTTTTTGGTATAGTAGCATTGCGAATTTTATCACCTCACACCCGCACACAAAAATGGAGAAAAAGGAGATTGAAGTTACTGAGGAGTTGATGACCCTCAACAACCTCAGATATGAGTTTCCAGCAAGTCTGGCTCTCTCTGAACAGGGAAGTATCTTTAAGAAGAACTTCGCCGACCAGCAGACTTATACCAGTGCATCGGGGACTGAAATGATTTTTACATTACAGGCAAGCACTGATTTTGTTTATGGGAAGAACTGCTATTTATCTTTTGATATCAAGGCAGACAATTTGGTAGCCACTGATGGAAAGGATAATGTTGCTTGTGCTATTGGCTTTCAAAACACTCCCGCGACTGCTATTTTTGAAAGATTTTTATTGGAAAGTAAGGATGGTAGCGAACTTGAACGAATTGAAGATTTGAACAAGATGGTGCGAAATATTCTCCCTTGGCAATATCCTTTTGATTACCGCCGACAGGCACAGATGGCGGGACAGCGAGAGTCAGTCAGTGTTAATGTTAATGCTTCTGATGAGTCAGTCGTTGATTTTGCTGTCAATGTCCCCACTGCTGGTAGTGTTGGCACTGGTAATTATTTGAGGGTTTGTATTCCTCTTCATTACTTTTCAGGAGTGTTTAATGAAGAAACTCTCATTCCTCCCTCTTTGGTTAGTGGTATGAGACTTCGTTTGACATTTGCACCGCCTCAGGAAGCATTTACCATTATTGGATGTGGTGATGGGAAAACTTCTTCTATTCCTGCTGGTTTTAGTGGTTCCGCTTTGACTTTCACCATATCAAATCCAGTGGTTATGTTGGAGACATTCTCTCTTGCTCCTGCTGTCCAGAGAAATGTTATGGAACAGATGGGAAGCAAGGATGGGCTCCCATACACTTATGAAACATATTACAATCAAAAGGCTAATCCTGCCACATCTGATGATTTCAATCTTCAAATAAATAAGGCAGTAGCACGTGCTCAGTGCTTGTATATAATCACGCAAAACGTGCTCGCTGACAATGCTAATATTGATAACCTTGGAACTGCTCAAATGAATTATAAGCAGTATCAGTGCCGTATTGGTGATTGGTATGCTCCGCAACAGAAGATGGAACTCGGGGGAAGCACCGATACTCTTGCCTCCGTTCAACGAGGGTGCGCGGAATTGTATATTAATAATCTTCAAGCGACTATGGGTATTCGTGATGCTTACATGTCTTCGTCTGTTTCTCTTGAAAACTTTCGCAAGTATTATTCTACTTCAGATAAAACAGGACTTACATCTAACTCAGGATTTGCTACCATTATCCAGACACTCAATCAGTCGCCTCATATTGGAGCATCTGGGATTGCGGTTAATAACTCACGAACTGCTGAAGTTACTCTTCGTTATGCGGCCGATTATAATGAAAATCGCGCAATCACCGCTTGGTTGAAATATGTCAAAGTCGCGGCTATCTATCCTAGCAGATGCGTGGTCAAACAATAAAAAAAAATTAAAAATTAAAATATAATATAATATAGCAATGTCTTTTACTATCTCCAATCTTGAAGACGAAAAGCGAACCCGCAAAAATTTCCTCCTTCGTGTTTCCTCAAGCGATAAAACAGAATCCAAATCCGCTTCTACTCACAATGGCCGTTTCGTCGTTGATCTCCCAGCAACTGGTCGTAATATTGATATAATCAGTGCTTATGTCGTTAAAAGTATCTCTATCCCAAATGTTTTCCCAAACATACCGAGTTATGCCAACACTCTCACATTGATTAAAACAACTGGATCGGCTACAAAAACGGCAATCGTAACAGCAAATCAATACACCATTGATACATTTATTACCGCTCTTCAAACTGCGATTAATTCAGCAATTACCCCTAACTCCGTAGTTATAACTTTGAACTCCGTTAATAAATTGAATTTTGCTTTCACTGGTGATACATATGCTTTTGATTACGATAATAGCACGATTAGCGATAAGATAGGACTAACTGCCGATATCTCGGCGGCGGCGAGTAGCACCATGCAATCTATAGTCAATCTAATCGGTGAAACGGCCGTTTATGTCCATAGCCGTGCTTTAAATCAGTCTGGTTTAGTTGAAGCAAATGGTAATTTCTCTGTGGTCGGTAAATGTAATTTAGATAAGCCGTATGGAGTCCAGTGCTACTTTGAATCATCAAACGACATCGCAGATTACGTCCCGTTTAATAGTACCAAATCCTTACGATCCATTGATATTGTCATTAGAAATGCGGGCGGTGAAGTGCTTGAATGTCCTGTCAATTTTGAAGTTTCAATTCTCTTAAAGGTGTATCATGCTTAATCCTATCGGTTTATTTACATTTGGACTATAATTTCCCTTATTATATATGATATTTTTGGACAATATAGATAAATTGTTTAAGTTGATAACGGCTATCAACGAGTGCCGTTTGAAACAAAAAAAAGATATAATCCCGTGCGGGACTAATATGGATCAGTTTTATCGGTATTTAAGGAAATACCATGCACCAATTGTTGAGGAAATGACAAAAAAAACAAATATTAACAATCTAGCAGTAGAGATAGAAAAAAAGTTTGAAAGCCTGTATTTTTGAAAGTGTGTATTTTTTTTTGTTTAAATCTGGTCTTCAATCCAGTTCAATGAAGCGTAAATGCTCGCCGTTCCACCGCTCGTTAATTGTGCGGATATGGTAAATGTTTTGCTTGTTCCTATCTTGATATTATATTGAGACAAATCAATGTATATGGACAAACCAGCAGACAGCACATATGTAAATATCACACTTCCACCCGTTCTTGTCGTCCCCGCCGTATCTACTTCGGCTAATGATGTGTTTGTATCGTAATTGCTGTATGATGGTGTGCCTCCTAATGTGGTATTAAGAATAATTCTCACAATACATGTTTTAGTATCTGTATTGCTAACACATAAATTCTCAAAATATATTATGTTATAGTTTGTTTTGCTGTTGAATGTGGCTCGGTTTCTAATGGTAAATATGGCATTCTCAGTTGCTCCTATAGTTTTGACAGCATCATACGAGTTAGTTATAGCAATAGTCCGATCAATATTCCCTTCAACTGCCAAAAACATGCTCGCCGTTTTCATTACGACGGATTGAAGGGTTGATGAATACGCCTTCGCATAAACAGCAAATGCCGCCTGATCCAATGATGGAGTGGTAGCAGTGTTCGCGTATTGTATCGCGTGGATTACTTCCATTCGGCCAGTTCGCGGGTTTTCAACTTTGAATGTAATCTGACCGCCACCCAGATATTGGACGACTATTTCAAACACATTCAATTTAGTAAAATCAATCGTGGGGAAGTTTCCCGTATTATCACATTTATCAACATTCCAAGCATACTGACTAACCACATTTTCAACACTCCCCGCCGTTCTTACAACAGACATTCCCGAGTTTGATTGTCTAAAACATAAATTGTCTGCTGGTGTGCCTATGCCGATATCGCAATTAAAGGTAGTCGCGGTGGTAGATGACGGAAACAATGCGGAAAATCTAGCAACCAAGCCCATGCCACTTCTATATTTTGCTCTCTCTATAGTCGTAATCTGTGCGGTTGAATTACCTGAGGCCGATGTCGTTAAAACCGCCATTGAATTAGCAGTTGATACCACCCCGCCGTTTGTTTCTGTTTTGTCAAAGAAACGCGTATTAATACCATAAGTGAAGACATTTTGTAATACGGGCGATAGAGTTGCCGTTCGCAACTCTCCGAAGGCCGTTGTTGGTAAAGCATCTTTAATATTATCTATTGATAAAGAAGATGATGACGATGTAGATGATGACGATGGAGTGCTCGTGCTTTGACCAAAAAGGTTCATTTTTATTATATAATATGTAATATAAAACATGCCGATAATAATACACGAATTGCCCGCGGATATCGTTGGCCACATTAAAACCTTTGTCTATTTGGAAAACATAAAAAATATCAACAAAGGGACTTGTGATATATGCGGACTGGCACCTACATTTCAATCACATCCGCCTATAATCGCCGTAAATGTTGATAGTGTGGATTACATAGAATGGTTCACCATATGCTCCGTTGCATGTTTCAGGTGGGAGAGTAAATACAGGAAGCAATACAGAGTGCCCCCATTGATTGTGGTTAAGTATTAGCCTTCTTTTTAATTCTAGCACTTCTTCTTAATGGTGCTTTTGTTTCCTCTGCTTTTTTTGCTTCACTCTTCGTCTCTTTACTCTCTTCGCTGTCGCTCTTCGTCGCTTCGCCCCTCTTCTCTTTAATAAACGTATTGACAATAACGGCTCCAATCCCGCTTAATTGTCTTAGTTTAGTGTTTGTTATTTGCCCCTCGTAATCACCCCATATCTGCTCAAGCAATTTATACTTATCCTCTCTACTAGCACTTTTACCTAATGGTTGATATTTGCATTTTTCGCCTCCGTTATCTAGATTACTTTCAATTTCATTAGTGTTATTTAAATTCAAATATAAATCTATTTTGCGTCTCAACTCCTCTAATTCTGTTTTAATTCCTTCTGCCTTAATTTCTTCAGGGTCGGCCACATTAACCCAACTATAACTAAATGAAGTGAGCATATCGCCGTGCCCCAATACATTGCTTACCCACGTGTTAAAATTCTCTAATTTCGGATTGGCGAAATTACTATACGACAAACTAGCATATAGTTTTCGCAACATACTGCTCTTCTGTGTGTATTCCGATAGCCAAGGGAAGATTTTAATAATTCTTTTGTTTAGTTCATTGTTCTTTTGTTTATCAAGCACACCTTCGCTGTTAATGATAACTGCTTTTTTCTTTTTGAAATGGTTTCGTATTGAATTTACTTGTTCTATTACAAACTGGGGAGTAAAAAGGACGACAGGCCTCTCAGTCCAATTCTTTTTTTGTCCTTCTCTCTTTTTTGCTAGGTTATTCACTCGCAACCAAGAAGGTTTATCTGGTATTAATTCATATGTGTTTTTATCAAATATTTCCACAGGCCTTGCTCCAATTGCTATCATCAAAGCAAGCAGTTTAAGATAAGGGTCATTACTTAATATCATATCATTCATTTTAGCCATTACATCACGGACATCAATCTGTATTTTTTGTTCATTTTTGGCTTTGACGTCTTTCTTATATCCCTCAACGATATCAATCCGCTCGTCTTCATTTAGATTAAAATACTTATCAAGTTTGCTCATTTCATATACTTTTTCACTTTGGTTGGGCTCTATTGCTTTTTTTCTCACCTCAGAAAGTCTTTGCCTTCTACTATTCAAGTTTGGATACACGATAGCATATTTTGGATATATTACCTTTAGTGCCTCAAGCACCTCTTCATCGCTAGTAGTCGTGCTAAATAAAGATATAATAGCATTATGAAAGGCTATACTTGGTTTTAATTCGCTATCGTAGAAGTTGGACACGACCTCATAAATTTTACTTTCAGTAGTAGCAACTCTTAACTGCCTAACAAACTTCTTGTCATCTTCGCTCCACATCGTAGTGTATATAAGACAAGTCTATTTTTTTCTAAGTCAAAAATAAGGTCGGACAGCAACAGGAGAAGGTATTATCACTCACCCTGCTCTTATATTCACCAAAAAAAAGGCAAAAAAATGCGGATACACGCAAACATTAAATCATCGACCAGACTTGAACTGGCGACCAATTCTTTCACGGCGTGCTTACTAACCATTTAATGTATGCGCGACATCCTCAATAATTTGTTGAAAAAAAGGTATTTTGAAGTATTTGATATGAGCAAAAAAAAAAGGTTCGGATCTGTGGGTTAGGGAAGATATCCTTCGGAATTGAACCCGCAACCTCAAATTTCAATTAATGCCTTGAACCCGTTAGTCTTCCACCCACACGAACCTGCCAGTGATACAGAAAAAATGGTATTTGAAGTATTACCGCCAGTCTATTTTTTTTAAGAAAATTCTAGAAATTCTATTTCCGTGAAAACCACCAGCAACACCCAGTCAGAATCCTGACTGCCTGACTTTAGACCGAAATCAGAAAATCAGAAACCTGACTGGACAGGTTTTCAATGGAAGCCATGTCTCTAATCCCGCGAGAAAATAAAACTAAAAATTATTGGATTGAGGATTTTGAAATACGACAAGTTGGAAAGGAGCGACTCAAGAAAGATAAAATAATATGTGAAGAAAGAATTTCTAAAGCAGATAAAGAAATTGCGCGTCTCGTTGAAAAGAAACAGCCTGACATAGTAAAACTTGATGCTATCAATGAGATGTTAAAACGAATGACTATTGAAAATAATGAAGTAGATGAAGACAGAATTGTTCGCTTGAGAAAAAAGAAATTGGAAAAAAAAATAAGCAAAGAACGTGATAATTTCTATAGATGGAAAAATGACAATCGTGGCCAACTTTCCGCTATTGTCATGAATAAAATTCTCGTTGGTATTGAAAAAGAACATTTATCGTTTAATTCTTCGTTTAACAAATACTCCGGTGATGGTATTAACGAGCACATAAACGATAGCATTAATAGCGAACGAGAACATAAGAGAAACATGCACAGAGTCTTCAGAACCGAGAGTGCGGATAGCAACTCGGAATAAAAAGACTTTAGTGTAAAATGTTGATTTAAAATATGTTGATTTTACTTAGAAAACAACATTATCAACATACATTGGTTTTTTTCAAAACCAAGGGGTTTAACACCCCACCCTAATTCAAAGGAATTTCTATTACACATGCTTTTTTGTGTGTGTAATAGACAATGGGAGAGCCGAATGAAGTAGCCGACCAACTCGGCGAAATGAACATCGCCCCTACCCCTGCCCCTGCTGGTAAGCACTAAGTCTATCGTTTCTTTTTATGACAATGAATGTGGTTGTAGGTTTCTGGAAGACTTGGGAGCGGGTTGAAAAGAAAGCCCCTGCCGAAGACATGCAACTCACACGCGTGTCTGCTGGGTTTGTTGGGCTTAGTTTGGTGAATGGTTTTGACGCCTTTCAAAAGGATGTTAAGTATTTTACTCGCCATGTCAATGAGCGAAGCGAGGATTATCTTTTCGCTTGGGTTCCTCTGGACAGAACCATGAGGAGCCCGAGAAAGAAAACTTACTTTCTCGTTTCGCTTCAGGTTGGGGGGAGGGAGGAAATCCTTGTCTTTCCCTCCCTCTCTGCTTTAATGAAAAAAGTGGGAGATAACGAAGAGAGCATCAATTGGTGTGTCCCCATTGATTAAAATCATTTTTTATTAATTGACTTGGGTTTTCTCATTGTGTTATCCCCCCATTTGTGTTTTAATCATTAGATTTCCACTGGATTTCCGTCATTAAAGGTCGGACACCTGCGAGAGAGAGCAGAGGGAGTTTTTATAAAATTCATCTTCCTGCCCCCTGTCCAACCTTTGGCTTCATTTTTCCAAAACTTTTCCCTGTCCCCCTCCTATAAAGGGGGGACATACTTTTTTTTTTTTTTTCTTATAAAAGGTTGGACAGGTTGGACAGATAAAAAAAAGATTAATAGTAAGAGTAATAATATATAAAATCCTTAAAAAAACATAATAAAAAGTGTCCAACCTTCAAAAAACAGGGTTGGACGTGTCCAACCTAAGGGTTGGACAGGGGGTAGAAAGCGGTATTTTATAAAAACTCTCTCTCCCGTGCTCATATACACAAAAAGAAACAGGACTGCTTTTTGTGCTCAACAAGCACTACATAAGCACTACATTTTTTTACTCTCACATTATCCCCCCAACCCCCCCCTTTCAACTTCGTTGAAACCCGCCCCCCCTTCCCCCCTTTTCGGGGTGTGATCATTTATGTTGGATGGACAGGTCCAACCGCAAAGTATAAAACAAGCCGTTAAAATGTATAAAACCAACATTAGACATATAGAAAAAAGTGTCCAACCCTTGTAAAAACCGACGAAGGTTTTCTAAAAATCAACAAACTAAGCACACTAAGAGAGATTAAGACATATTAAGCACATAGTCCATATAAAATTTATTTATATATATTTTTATGTAGTAAAAATATGGACTATGTGCTTAATATGTCTTAATCTCTCTTAGTGTGCTTAGTTTGTTGATTTTTAGAAAACCTTCGTCGGTTTTTACAAGGGTTGGACACTTTTTTCTATATGTCTAATGTTGGTTTTATACATTTTAACGGCTTGTTTTATACTTTGCGGTTGGACCTGTCCATCCAACATAAATGATCATATATATATATATATATATCTGATATAACATTCTCTGACATCGTTATCGATAAACCGGGGCAGTGGTCTACTTCACTTTTACTAAATATTATATATATATATATATATATATATATATCTGATATAACATTCTCTGACATCGTCATCGATAAACCGGAGCAGTGGTCTACTTCACTTTTACTAAATATTATATATATATATACATATATGTATATATATTTATACATATATATATATGTGTGTGTATATATATATATATGTATATAAAAATATATATATGTGTGGCTTTTGTATACTACAGTAGGTGGCTTTTGTATACTACAGTCCGCTGTATATACATTCATATACACATGTAGTAAGTAAGCATGAAAGATGCATGAACGATTCAACTGTTGCGGTCGTTCCATGACAAGATTAGTGAATGCCACATCCCCAGCCGGCTATATATAAATATATATCTACATACCACTGCTCTGGTCGGTCGATGACGATGTTAGTGAAAAGAAGAAGACAGAAGAAGACAGAAGAAGACAGAAGAAGACAGAAGAAAGAAGAAGAAAGAAGAAAGAAAGAATGCAATAATATTATCCACAGTCAGCTACTATCTTTATATGTGAAATATGTAGTAAGTGTGATAGTGATGCATCTAGTCTGATATCTGATATTACATTCTCTGACATCGTCATCGATACGCTAGAATGCGGCTATCCACAAATTTGACGTGTTTTGCGGGCGAGCCGGAAGCCGGGCCGGCGAGCCCACAATACACGTCAAATTTGGCGCAAAAGCCGCATATGTAGTTTTTATCGGTAACCTGGCCACATTTTTTGTGGAGGTGACCGATAATGGCTTTGATGTATTAACTTGGCTTAACTAAATATTTCATGTACAAATATAGTAGCTGGCAGGTATAAGATTTTATCGGTCACCTCCACAAAATGTGGTAAGGTTACCGATAAAACTACATATGCGGCGCGCCAAATTTGACGCGTTTTGCGGGCTCGCCGGCCCGGCTTCCGGCTCGCCCGCAAAACACGTCAAATTTGTGGCTAGCCGCATAATATACTAATTTACATTCACTTACATCGTCATCGACCGACCAGAGCAGTGGTATATATATATATATATATATATATATATATATATATATATATAGCCGACTGAGAATATAGCATACACTAATCTTGTCATGGAACGACCGCAACAGTTTGCATGTTTCCTACTTACGATGAGCTAGTCGAGCTATCTATCTATCTATCTGTCTATCTATCTATCTATCTATCTATCTATCTATCTATCTATCTATCTATCTATCTATCTATCTACCTACCTACCTACCTACTTACCTACTTATCTATCTATCTATCTATCTATCTATCTATCTATCTATCTATCTATCTATCGATCGATCTATCTATCTATCTATCTATCTATCTATCTATCTATCTATCTATCTATTTATCCATCTATCCGTCCATCCATCTATCCATCTATCCATCTATCATCCATCTATCTATCCATCTATCTATCCATCTATATATCTATCTATCTATCTATCTATCTATCTATCTATCTATCTATCTATCTATCTATCTATCTATGTATCTATCTATCTGTCTATCTATCTATCTATCTATCTATCTATCTATCTATCTATCTATCTATCTATCTATCTATCTATCTATCTATCTTAGGGGGTGTGGGTGTGCTGGGCCCGTGGTGGGGTGCCTTATGTGTGCCTAGTCATACGCCTATAAGTCACATGCCGAAATAGCGACGGGAAGCACAATCCTGTTCCCTCAGGGTGCCCTTTCTCGCTTGTTGAGCCCGGAATAAAACCCACAGTGCTCTGTCGGTTTATACTAGACTGTCGAAGAGTCTCGAAACTCCATCTGCTTACTGGGTCCTCTGTAATGGAGGTGGGAGCTCGTTCTGCAAGGGGCGCTTATGGAACGAGCCCTGGCCCCGCCTGGTACTAGGGAAATTTGGTATTGCCTGTATCAGTCCCTTCCGTGCAAACATCACGGCTTAGCTGGGCATCGGGTTAATACTTTACCCACAGACTTCCTTGGTTGACGAAATCAGAAGCTCCTTTTTTCTGACATTAGTCGATATTTCATCTATCTATCTATCTATCTATATTCATGTCTGTGTAGGGCACTTTGGATTGGACCCGCTCAGCAGTCGGTCGCATACATACATACATACATACATACATACATGCACACATACATTCATACATGCATGCACGCATACATACATGCATACATGCATACATACATGCATGCATACATGCATGCATACAGACACACATTCATGTATACATGCATGCATGCACATACATGCATGCATGCACATGCATGCATGCATGCACATGCATGCATACAGACATACATACACACATACATAGATTACATATATACATACATACATACATACATACATACATGCATGCATGCATACATACATACATGCACACATGCATGCATACATGCATACATGCATGCATACATGCACGTGCAT
>WBZZ01003131.1:25000-27500 GCA_019918135.1 Paulinella micropora | reverse complement strand
ATTTTTTTTTTTTTTTTTTTTTTTTTTTTTTTTTTTTTTTTTTTTTTTTTTTGTTGTTGCAAAAATAAGACACTTGGACCCGACCCGGGTAGGATGGTCACTTGACTGTGAAAAGCAGTGGCCCATTGTGCTAGCCATTGAATTTTCCATGGCTGGTACAATTGTGATCACGTGGCCATGGACTTGTGACCTTCCCAACTTGTTGCGTGGCCATGGTCACTTGTCACAGTCAAGTGACCACCCTGTTCGGGTCGGTCCAAATGTCTTAATTTTTCGATGTGGTGGAAATAAATAACATATCCACATCCACATCCATATCCATATCCAGATCCATATCCATATCCATATCCATATCCATATCTGTTATGTCTATCTGTAGGTCGGGTTTTTACTCAAGTTCATCATCGCCTACCAGGTCGTGGTGGAGCTGGTGGTGGCGCTGTGGATTGGTGCCTACATGAGCACGGGCGGTCGCCAAGCCATGCTAGCCACCACAGATGGCCGGCTGCTGGACCCTTGGTTCTTCGGCTTCTTCGTCTCGATCTCAGCCTTCTGCAACGCGGGCTTCACCCCTTTGCCTGACTCGCTGATGCGCTTCGCGGCACATCCCATGGTGCTAGTGCCCACCGCCATCAACATCTTCCTTGGGGCCACCGCCTACCCACTGGTTAACCATCCATCCATCCATCCATCCATCTATCTATCTATCTATCTATCTATCTATCTATCTATCTATCTATCCCGGGGGGGATGCAGAGGGCCAGCTGCGCAGTGCTCCGGCCTAAAACCAAACCCCCTATAATGACGATTTTGTGTCCGCCGTTAATCGCGCGCAGCGCAAGGGCTAAACAGGCAACCAACTCCTGACCATGGCTGATGAAGTCGGGGCGTGATGCAAAGGGTTGATGAAGTCGGGGTTGTAGAAAGGTAACTCACAACGAGCGTGAACTCCTGAAACCTCGACTTGCTCATGGCATCATCTCCTTATGGCACACGCTCCTGGGGAGTGTGCTAGTGTTGTCCCGTATAGTTCAAAAGGGCTCGGCTACCTTTCGGCTTGAACTGGGCACAGACACCAACCACAGCGAGACAGTGGTTGGTGTGCAGCTTGGCCGGTGCTGAAAGTTCTTGTCCGGGGGTAGTATAGGAGGCCATGGCTTTTCAAGCTAAGCCACGCCCATAGATTAAACCTATCTATCTATCTATCTATCTATCTATCTATCTATCTATCTATCTATCTATCTATCTATCTATATCTATCTATCTATCTATCTATCTAGCTGTCTATCTATCTATCTAGCTGTCTATCTATCTATCTATCTATCTATCTATCTATCTATCTATCTATCTATCTATCTATCTATCTATCTGTCTATCCACCTATCCACCTACCTACCTACCTACCTACCTACCTATTTACCCATTCACGTATATTATTTATCTATTTACCTATATACCTATCTACCAGCTGCAGCGCGCACTCATTCTCCTTGAAGCTCTTATCTATCTATCTATCTATCTATCTATCTATCTATCTATCTATCTATCTATCTATCTATCTATCTATCTATCTATCTATCGCTATCTATCTATCTATCTATCTATCTATCTATCTATCTATCTATCTATCTATCTATCTATCTATCTATCTATCTATCTATCTATCTATCTATCTATCTATCTATCTGTCTGTCTGTCTGTCTGTCTGTCTGTCTGTCTGTCTGTCTGTCTGTCTGTCTGTCTGTCTGTCTGTCTATCTATCTATCTATCTATCCATCTATCCATCCATCCATCCATCCATCCATCCATCCATCCATCCATCTATCTATCTATCTATCTATCTATCTATCTATCTATCTATCTATCTATCTATCTATCTATCTATCTATCTATCTATCTATCAGGTGCTGCGCGCACTGATTCGGTGGTCATCCAAGCTCTTCCTCTATTGGGATGTCAATTCAACGTACTGCCCAGATAAACACCTCTCGTCCATTTATGCGATGAACCTGACGAAACACGAAACATTTCGAACTATCTGGAAACCAGAGCCTGTGCTCGAAAAGCTTGAGGCACAAGTTGATTTTGAATTCAAACATCGAGGCCAATCCGATCATCTCGGACTTGGCCATGGTCGCTACCCAAAAGAACATTCCATCACAGACCGCAACGACAGGGTTTTAGAATTAGCTGCTGAGACAATGCTTGAGACAACCACAGTGCATGACATGGACAAAGCCATGCAAGGGTGCTTCCTTCGTTTTGAAGACGCATGCCCCTTCGACCTCTCCTGGGCTCGCCTCATCGGAACCCGTAATCCCCGTTTAATCTCTTGGGTCATCAACGCAAGCACAAACTCGGTTATTACCCCCGACCTTAGACGTCTGTGGGGAATCATTCCCAACAACAAGTGTGCCCTCTGTTCTGGTCAAGCACATCTATGCCACATCCTCTCCGGTTGCCATGTTGCCCTCAAACAAGGCCGCTATACCTGGCGTCA
>WBZZ01003131.1:0-12500 GCA_019918135.1 Paulinella micropora | reverse complement strand
TTTTTTTGGGTGAATATAAGAGCAGTGGGAGTGAAAATACCTTCTCCTGTTGCTGTCCGACCTTAAGGTTGGCCGTGTCCGACCCTATTTTTGACTTAGAAAAAAATAGACTTGTCTTATATACACTACGATGTGGAGCGAAGATGACAAGAAGTTTGTTAGGCAGTTAAGAGTTGCTACTACTGAAAGTAAAATTTATGAGGTCGTGTCCAACTTCTACGATAGCGAATTAAAACCAAGTATAGCCTTTCATAATGCTATTATATCTTTATTTAGCACGACTACTAGTGATGAAGAGGTGCTTGAGGCACTAAAGGTGATATATCCTAAATATGCTATCGTGTATCCAAATTTGAATAGTAGAAGGCAAAGACTTTCTGAGGTGAGAAAAAAAGCAATAGAGCCCAACCAAAGTGAAAAAGTATATGAAATGAGCAAACTGGATAAGTATTTTAATCTAAATGAAGACGAGCGAATTGATATCGTTGAGGGATACAAGAAAGATGTCAAAGCCAAAAATGAACAAAAAATACAAATTGATGTCCGTGATGTAATGGCTAAAATGAATGATATGATATTAAGTAATGACCCTTATCTTAAACTGCTTGCTTTGATGATAGCAATTGGAGCAAGGCCTGTGGAAATATTTGACAAAAACACGTATGAATTAATACCAGATAAACCGAGTTGGTTGCGAGTGAATAACCTAGCGAAAAAGAGAGAAGGACAAAAAAAGAATTGGACTGAGAGGCCTGTTGTCCTTTTTACTCCCCAGTTTGTAATAGAACAAGTAAATTCAATACGAAACCTTTCAAAAAGAAAAAAGCAGTTATCATTAACAACGAAGGTGTGCTTGATAAACAAAAGAATAATGAACTAAACAAAAGGATTATCAAAATCTTCCCTTGGCTATCGGAATACACACAGAAGAGCAGTATGTTGCGAAAACTATATGCTAGTTTGTCGTATAGTAATTTCGCCAATCCGAAATTAGAGAATTTTAACACGTGGGTAAGCAATATATTGGGGCACGGCGATATGCTCACTTCATTTAGTTATAGTTGGGTTAATGTGGCCGACCCTGAAGAAATTAAGGCCGAAGGGATTAAAACAGAATTAGAGGAGTTGAGACGTAAAATAGATTTATATTTGAATTTAAATAACACTAATGAAATTGAAAGCAATCTCCAACATGTTGGAGATAACGGAGACGAAGAATGCAAATATCAACCATTAGGTAAAAGTGCTAGTAGAGAGGATAAGTATAAATTGCTTGAGCAGATATGGAATGACCACGGCGGGAAAATAACAAATACGGCACTCAGGAAAATATCTCATATAGGTGCGAAAATAGTAAATGAGTTTATCAAAGAAAAAAAAGAAGCACCACAAGAAGAGGAAACAAAACAACCATTAAGAAGAAGTGCTAGAATTAAAAAGAAGGCTAATACTTAACAACGACTAAAGGGGCTCTCCATATTTTAGTCTAAGATTAGACTCTCGTCTGTAGCAATTAATGGAACAAATCGTGAAAAACTGAACACCATCTTCATTATCAATATCAACTGCTATGATAGGAGGATGAGATTGAAATGTGGGTGCCAGTCCGCATATATCACAAGTCCCTTTGTTAATATTTTTTATATTTTCCAAATAGACAAAGGTTTTAATGTGGCCAACGATATCCGCGGGCAATGCTTTAATAATAACTGGCATGTTTTATATTACATATTATATAATAAAAATGAACCTTTTTGGTCAAAGCACGAGCACTCCATCGTCATCATCTACATCGTCATCATCTTCTTTATCAATAGATAATATTAAAGATGCTTTACCAATAACGGCCTTCGGAGAGTTGCGAACTGCCACTTTATCGCCAGTATTGCAAAATGTATTTACATATGGTATCAATACTCGTTTCTTTGACAAAACAGAAACAAACGGCGGTCATTAGAGCCTATCGTCAATTCTTCGTACTCCCCTCACGGGTGAGACGATGGAGGCGCATGTGCAGAAATGCATCAGCCATTGACAGAAGCACTATTATTATTATTATTATTATTATTATTAGTGGCACCGCGATAGCCCAGTGGTTAAGGTCTACCATCTGGGACCTGTCGCCAGTTCGATTCCTGTCGGTGCCAGTATTTTCCAAGGATATTTTCTTTGAAAGTATTGGTCTGTCTGGAAGGCTTGGAGCTGCCTTGCGGGGGTGTCAGTAGAGCCTATCGTCAAATCTTCGTACTCCCCTCACGGGTGAGACGATGGAGGCACATGTGCAGAAATGCATTCGCCATTGACTGAGAAGCACTATTATTATTATTATTATTATTATTATTATTATTATTATTATTATTATTATTATTATTATTATTATTATTATTATTATTATTATTATTATTATTATTATTATTATTGGACACCGTGATAGCCCAGTGGTCAAGTTCTACCATCTGGGCCCTGTCGCCAGTTCGATTCCCGTCGGTGCCACCAGTATTTTCATTGAACATACCGATCCGTCTGGACCAGTATTTTCATTGAACATACCGGCCCGTCTGGAAGTGTTGGAACTGCCCTTGCGGGGGTGTCATTAGAGCTTATCGTCAATTCTTCGTACTCCCCTCACGGGTGAGACGATGGAGGCGCATGTGCAGAAATGCATCAGCCATTGACAGAGAAGCACTATTATTATTATTATTATTATTATTATTATTAGGGAGTACATAGGCCATCGGTCCCTTTCCATGGGCTGATTGGTATAAAGCTCCTAGAGTAATGTTCTATGCCGTCACTTCCTTTATTCCACCGATTGGTGTGGAGACTTTCCTTATGGAATGGAGGACTGGATGCACATGGCCTTTTGGCTCAGCAATTGGCAGGAGATACACTATTATTATTATTATTATTATTATTATTATTATTATTATTATTATTATTATTATTATTATTATTATTATTATTATTATTATTATTATTATTATTGTGATGATGATTATTATTATTATTATCATTATTATTATTATTATTATTATTATTATTATTATTATTATTATTATTATTATTATTATTATTATTATTATTATTATTATTATTATTATTATTAGTGGCACCGCGATAAGTGCAACGTCGAGCGCGAGCGCCCCCTCCCGATGTTTGTTGTCCTCGGATGTGAACTTAAAGAGCAAGCTAATTAAAGCAGCAGCAAAAGAGGAATAATAATAATAATAATAAAAAGAGAGTTTAAATAAAAAAAAATGGCAGCGCTTCCCGTTAGAAGAAATATACTCGAAAAAAAAAACAGGGAAAGGCTCACTGATAACTGATAGAAGGCCACACACACTAGCTAACTATACTAAAGCTAAGTATCTATACTCCCCTCTCTAAACTATGCTATCGAATAATAATAATAACAATATAATAATAATAATAATAATAATAATAATAATAATAATAATAATAATAATAATAATAATAATAATAATATGTATCGTCTGCCAATTGCTGAGCCAAAAGGCCATGTGCATCCAGTCCTCCATTCCATAAGGAAAGTCTCCACACCAATCGGTGGAATAAAGGAAGTGACGGCATAGAACATCACTCTAGGAGCTTTATACCAATCAGCCCATGGAAAGGGACCGATGGCCTATGTACTCCCTAAATAATAATAATAATAATAATAATAATAATAATAATAATAATAATAATAATAATAATAATAATAATAATAATAATAATAATAAAGTTTGAAAAAAAAATGTCAGCGCTTCCCGTTAGAGAGATTATACTCGGAAAAAAAAGACAGGGAAAGGCTCACTGATAGAATGCCACACACACTAGCTAGCCATACTAAAGCTAGTAGCTATACTCCCCTCTCTAAACTATATGCTGCGGCGCCCAAAGAGACCTTTTGACCCCCCCCCCCCCGGGGCCCCCCCCTCACAAAAAAAAGAAAAAGAAGAAGAAGGAGTAGGAAAGATTATACCTCCAACGACATGTCCACTTCATCAGCGTCGACCGCGGGCTTTTTGGACTTCGGCTTGCCTAGTCACGTCAGAAATTAGAAACACTGAAAAAAAAGCACACAAAAAAAGATGAAATTTGCTAGTACCTGGCTTTTTCTTGCTGGACCCCTTAGGCATAGGAGGCTCAGGGGTCTCTTCTTCTTCAGGGACGTCTGGAACGTCTGGAACATCGTCGACGTCGATGGATTCTGCACAAAGAACCAAACAATATTACATACATCCTTCATTTTTCATTACATACAATGCTGCTACCGAATCTCAGTTTTTTTGGCCTGCCCGAAGAGCGAGGCTCAGTCGGGCCCTTTTTTTGATTCTTCTTCTAACGTTTCAGGCGAGCATGCAGTAAATATGCAAAATAAAGAAAAGGAAGATGCCAAAAAAAAAACAAAAACAAACAAAAAAAAACAAAAAAAAAAAAAAAAAAAAAAGATGGAGCTGGTGGAGAAAAAGAATAATAACATGTATATGAAGAAGAAAAAGAAAAATGGAAGAAGAAGAGGAAGAAGAAGAAGAAGAAGAAGAAGAAGAAGAAGAAGAAGAAGAAGAAATGACCTTGTTTGCTTCGTACAGAAGCAAAAGCTCCCGCTTCCGCCAGTTGCAAATCATAGGCGGGTTCGTGGGGTTACCGACGTAGAGGAGCCACGCGGGCTTCACCTGCTTCTCGAAGTCCATCGGCGACGGATCAAGCATGCAAGAGTGTTTAAGGTTAAAACCAAAAAAACCCATGAGCTGATATTGGATTTCGTCAGCCTTGCCATCGCCGTCAGTGTCGACCTCGCGCGCAGCAAAAATGAAGCGCTTCGATCCTGCAACATCCAAGTATAAAAAATATGTGCAGCTTGTGAATTTTGAAAAACATACAGTACCTCGATTGACTTGCGCAGGAGTCTTCTTGCGCCAACCAATGGGAAAGACAATGAAGAGCCTGCAAATAAAAAATAAACAATCAGTTTATAAAAATCTTTCATACTTATAGGGAAAAAGACCCGGGAGCACAAGGTGAAGTTTCACCCTCACATGTCTCCACTTGCGTGGACGCCTTCAGTTCGAAATTGTTGTACTTTGTAAGTGCAACGTCGAGCGCGAGCGCCCCCTCCCGATGTTTGTTGTCCTCGGATGTGAACTTAAAGAGCAAGCTAATTAAAGCAGCAGCAAAAGAGGAATAATAATAATAATAATAAAAAGAGAGTTTAAATAAAAAAAAATGGCAGCGCTTCCCGTTAGAAGAAATATACTCGAAAAAAAAAACAGTGAAAGGCTCACTGATAACTGATAGAAGGCCACACACACTAGCTAACTATACTAAAGCTAAGTATCTATACTCCCCTCTCTAAACTATGCTATCGAATAATAATAATAACAATATAATAATAATAATAATAATAATAATAATAATAATAATAATAATAATAATAATAATAATAATAATATGTATCGTCTGCCAATTGCTGAGCCAAAAGGCCATGTGCATCCAGTCCTCCATTCCATAAGGAAAGTCTCCACACCAATCGGTGGAATAAAGGAAGTGACGGCATAGAACATCACTCTAGGAGCTTTATACCAATCAGCCCATGGAAAGGGACCGATGGCCTATGTACTCCCTAAATAATAATAATAATAATAATAATAATAATAATAATAATAATAATAATAATAATAATAATAATAATAATAAAGTTTGAAAAAAAAATGTCAGCGCTTCCCGTTAGAGAGATTATACTCGGAAAAAAAAGACAGGGAAAGGCTCACTGATAGAATGCCACACACACTAGCTAGCCATACTAAAGCTAGTAGCTATACTCCCCTCTCTAAACTATATGCTGCGGCGCCCAAAGAGACCTTTTGACCTCCCCCCCGGGGCCCCCCCCCTCACAAAAAAAGAAAAAGAAGAAGAAGGAGTAGGAAAGATTATACCTCCAACGACATGTCCACTTCATCAGCGTCGACCGCGGGCTTTTTGGACTTCGGCTTGCCTAGTCACGTCAGAAATTAGAAACACTGAAAAAAAAGCACACAAAAAAAGATGAAATTTGCTAGTACCTGGCTTTTTCTTGCTGGACCCCTTAGGCATAGGAGGCTCAGGGGTCTCTTCTTCTTCAGGGACGTCTGGAACGTCTGGAACATCGTCGACGTCGATGGATTCTGCACAAAGAACCAAACAATATTACATACATCCTTCATTTTTCATTACATACAATGTTGCTACCGAATCTCAGTTTTTTTGGCCTGCCCGAAGAGCGAGGCTCAGTCGGGCCCTTTTTTTGATTCTTCTTCTAACGTTTCAGGCGAGCATGCAGTAAATATGCAAAATAAAGAAAAGGAAGATGCCAAAAAAAAAACAAAAACAAACAAAAAAAAACAAAAAAAAAAAAAAAAAAAAAAAGATGGAGCTGGTGGAGAAAAAGAATAATAACATGTATATGAAGAAGAAAAAGAAAAATGGAAGAAGAAGAGGAAGAAGAAGAAGAAGAAGAAGAAGAAGAAGAAGAAGAAGAAATGACCTTGTTTGCTTCGTACAGAAGCAAAAGCTCCCGCTTCCGCCAGTTGCAAATCATAGGCGGGTTCGTGGGGTTACCGACGTAGAGGAGCCACGCGGGCTTCACCTGCTTCTCGAAGTCCATCGGCGACGGATCAAGCATGCAAGAGTGTTTAAGGTTAAAACCAAAAAAACCCATGAGCTGATATTGGATTTCGTCAGCCTTGCCATCGCCGTCAGTGTCGACCTCGCGCGCAGCAAAAATGAAGCGCTTCGATCCTGCAACATCCAAGTATAAAAAATATGTGCAGCTTGTGAATTTTGAAAAACATACAGTACCTCGATTGACTTGCGCAGGAGTCTTCTTGCGCCAACCAATGGGAAAGACAATGAAGAGCCTGCAAATAAAAAATAAACAATCAGTTTATAAAATCTTTCATACTTATAGGGAAAAAGACCCGGGAGCACAAGGTGAAGTTTCACCCTCACATGTCTCCACTTGCGTGGACGCCTTCAGTTCGAAATTGTTGTACTTTGTAAGTGCAACGTCGAGCGCGAGCGCCCCCTCCCGATGTTTGTTGTCCTCGGATGTGAACTTAAAGAGCAAGCTAATTAAAGCAGCAGCAAAAGAGGAATAATAATAATAATAATAAAAAGAGAGTTTAAATAAAAAAAAATGGCAGCGCTTCCCGTTAGAAGAAATATACTCGAAAAAAAAAACAGTGAAAGGCTCACTGATAACTGATAGAAGGCCACACACACTAGCTAACTATACTAAAGCTAAGTATCTATACTCCCCTCTCTAAACTATGCTATCGAATAATAATAATAACAATATAATAATAATAATAATAATAATAATAATAATAATAATAATAATAATAATAATAATAATATGTATCGTCTGCCAATTGCTGAGCCAAAAGGCCATGTGCATCCAGTCCTCCATTCCATAAGGAAAGTCTCCACACCAATCGGTGGAATAAAGGAAGTGACGGCATAGAACATCACTCTAGGAGCTTTATACCAATCAGCCCATGGAAAGGGACCGATGGCCTATGTACTCCCTAAATAATAATAATAATAATAATAATAATAATAATAATAATAATAATAATAATAATAATAAAGTTTGAAAAAAAAATGTCAGCGCTTCCCGTTAGAGAGATTATACTCGGAAAAAAAAGACAGGGAAAGGCTCACTGATAGAATGCCACACACACTAGCTAGCCATACTAAAGCTAGTAGCTATACTCCCCTCTCTAAACTATATGCTGCGGCGCCCAAAGAGACCTTTTGACCCCCCCCCCCGGGGGCCCCCCCCTCACAAAAAAAAGAAAAAGAAGAAGAAGGAGTAGGAAAGATTATACCTCCAACGACATGTCCACTTCATCAGCGTCGACCGCGGGCTTTTTGGACTTCGGCTTGCCTAGTCACGTCAGAAATTAGAAACACTGAAAAAAAAGCACACAAAAAAAGATGAAATTTGCTAGTACCTGGCTTTTTCTTGCTGGACCCCTTAGGCATAGGAGGCTCAGGGGTCTCTTCTTCTTCAGGGACGTCTGGAACGTCTGGAACATCGTCGACGTCGATGGATTCTGCACAAAGAACCAAACAATATTACATACATCCTTCATTTTTCATTACATACAATGTTGCTACCGAATCTCAGTTTTTTTGGCCTGCCCGAAGAGCGAGGCTCAGTCGGGCCCTTTTTTTGATTCTTCTTCTAACGTTTCAGGCGAGCATGCAGTAAATATGCAAAATAAAGAAAAGGAAGATGCCAAAAAAAAACAAAAACAAACAAAAAAAAACAAAAAAAAAAAAAAAAAAAGATGGAGCTGGTGGAGAAAAAGAATAATAACATGTATATGAAGAAGAAAAAGAAAAATGGAAGAAGAAGAGGAAGAAGAAGAAGAAGAAGAAGAAGAAGAAGAAGAAGAAGAAGAAGAAGAAGAAATGACCTTGTTTGCTTCGTACAGAAGCAAAAGCTCCCGCTTCCGCCAGTTGCAAATCATAGGCGGGTTCGTGGGGTTACCGACGTAGAGGAGCCACGCGGGCTTCACCTGCTTCTCGAAGTCCATCGGCGACGGATCAAGCATGCAAGAGTGTTTAAGGTTAAAACCAAAAAAAACCCATGAGCTGATATTGGATTTCGTCAGCCTTGCCATCGCCGTCAGTGTCGACCTCGCGCGCAGCAAAAATGAAGCGCTTCGATCCTGCAACATCCAAGTATAAAAAATATGTGCAGCTTGTGAATTTTGAAAAAACATACAGTACCTCGATTGACTTGCGCAGGAGTCTTCTTGCGCCAACCAATGGGAAAGACAATGAAGAGCCTGCAAATAAAAAATAAACAATCAGTTTATAAAAATCTTTCATACTTATAGGGAAAAAGACCCGGGAGCACAAGGTGAAGTTTCACCCTCACATGTCTCCACTTGCGTGGACGCCTTCAGTTCGAAATTGTTGTACTTTGTAAGTGCAACGTCGAGCGCGAGCGCCCCCTCCCGATGTTTGTTGTCCTCGGATGTGAACTTAAAGAGCAAGCTAATTAAAGCAGCAGCAAAAGAGGAATAATAATAATAATAATAAAAAGAGAGTTTAAATAAAAAAAAATGGCAGCGCTTCCCGTTAGAAGAAATATACTCGAAAAAAAAAACAGGGAAAGGCTCACTGATAACTGATAGAAGGCCACACACACTAGCTAACTATACTAAAGCTAAGTATCTATACTCCCCTCTCTAAACTATGCTATCGAATAATAATAATAACAATATAATAATAATAATAATAATAATAATAATAATAATATGTATCGTCTGCCAATTGCTGAGCCAAAAGGCCATGTGCATCCAGTCCTCCATTCCATAAGGAAAGTCTCCACACCAATCGGTGGAATAAAGGAAGTGACGGCATAGAACATCACTCTAGGAGCTTTATACCAATCAGCCCATGGAAAGGGACCGATGGCCTATGTACTCCCTAAATAATAATAATAATAATAATAATAATAATAATAATAATAATAATAATAATAATAATAATAATAATAATAATAATAATAATAATAATAATAATAAAGTTTGAAAAAAAAATGTCAGCGCTTCCCGTTAGAGAGATTATACTCGGAAAAAAAAGACAGGGAAAGGCTCACTGATAGAATGCCACACACACTAGCTAGCCATACTAAAGCTAGTAGCTATACTCCCCTCTCTAAACTATATGCTGCGGCGCCCAAAGAGACCCTTTGACCCCCCCCCCCGGGGCCCCCCCCCTCACAAAAAAAAGAAAAAGAAAGAAGAAGGAGTAGGAAAGATTATACCTCCAACGACATGTCCACTTCATCAGCGTCGACCGCGGGCTTTTTGGACTTCGGCTTGCCTAGTCACGTCAGAAATTAGAAACACTGAAAAAAAAAAGCACACAAAAAAAGATGAAATTTGCTAGTACCTGGCTTTTTCTTGCTGGACCCCTTAGGCATAGGAGGCTCAGGGGTCTCTTCTTCTTCAGGGACGTCTGGAACGTCTGGAACATCGTCGACGTCGATGGATTCTGCACAAAGAACCAAACAATATTACATACATCCTTCATTTTTCATTACATACAATGTTGCTACCGAATCTCAGTTTTTTTGGCCTGCCCGAAGAGCGAGGCTCAGTCGGGCCCTTTTTTTGATTCTTCTTCTAACGTTTCAGGCGAGCATGCAGTAAATATGCAAAATAAAGAAAAGGAAGATGCCAAAAAAAAAAACAAAAACAAAAAAAAAAAAAAAAAAAAAAAAAGATGGAGCTGGTGGAGAAAAAGAATAATAACATGTATATGAAGAAGAAAAAGAAAAATGGAAGAAGAAGAGGAAGAAGAAGAAGAAGAAGAAGAAGAAGAAGAAGAAGAAATGACCTTGTTTGCTTCGTACAGAAGCAAAAGCTCCCGCTTCCGCCAGTTGCAAATCATAGGCGGGTTCGTGGGGTTACCGACGTAGAGGAGCCACGCGGGCTTCACCTGCTTCTCGAAGTCCATCGGCGACGGATCAAGCATGCAAGAGTGTTTAAGGTTAAAACCAAAAAAACCCATGAGCTTGGTATCAACTGCTAATTCAATGGCGGTTTTAACGACATCGGCCTCAGGTAATTCAACCGCACAGATTACGACTATAGAGAGAGCAAAATATAGAAGTGGCATGGGCTTGGTTGCTAGATTTTCCGCATTGTTTCCGTCATCTACCACCGCGACTACCTTTAATTGCGATATCGGCATAGGCACACCAGCAGACAATTTATGTTTTAGACAATCAAACTCGGGAATGTCTGTTGTAAGAACGGCGGGGAGTGTTGAAAATGTGGTTAGTCAGTATGCTTGGAATGTTGATAAATGTGATAATACGGGAAACTTCCCCGCGATTGATTTTACTAAATTGAATGTGTTTGAAATCGTTGTTCAATATCTGGGCAGTGGTCAAATTACATTTAAAATTGAAAATCCCCGCACTGGACGAATGGAAGTAATTCATGCGATTAAATACGCGAGCACTGCTACTACTCCATCATTGGATCAGGCGGCATTTGCTATTTATGCGAAGGCATATTCGTCAAGCCTTCAATCTGTTGTCATGAAATCAGCGAGTATGTTTTTGGCAGTTGAAGGGGTTATTGATCGGACTATTGCTATAACAAACTCGTATGACAATGTAAAAACTATAGGAGCAACTGAAAATGCCATATTTACTATTAGAAACCGAGCCACATTTAACAGCAAAACAAACTATAACATAATCTACTTTGAGAATTTGTGCATCAGCAATTCTGATACTAAAACATGTATTGCGAGAACTATTCTTAATACTACATTGGGAGGAACACCTTCTTATTCAAATTACGATACAAACACATCATTGGCCGAGGTAGATACGGCGGGGACGACAAGAACGGGCGGAAGTGTGATATTCACATATGTGTTGTCTGGTGGCTCATCTATATATATTGATTTGTCTCAATATAATATCAAGATAGGGTCAGGCAAGACATTTACTATATCCGCACAAAATACAAGCGGTGGAACGGCGAGCATTTATGTAAGCCTTAACTGGCTGGAAGACCAGATTTAAACAAAAAAAATACACACTTTCAAAAATACAGGCTTTCAAACTTTTTTTCTATCTCTACTGCTAGATTGTTAATATTTGTTTTTTTTGTCATTTCCTCAACAATTGGTGCATGGTATTTCCTTAAATACCGATAAAACTGATCCATATTAGTCCCGCACGGGATTATATTCTTTTTTTTTGTTTCAAACTGCACTCGTTGATAGCCGTTATCAACTTAAACAATTTATCTATATTGTCCAAAAATATCATATATAATAAGGGAAATTATAGTCCAAATGTAAATAAACCGATAGGATTAAGCATGATAGACTTTGAGAAGAATTGAAACCTCAAAGTTCAAAGGAACCTCCAAAACTTCACCGCCCGCATTTCTAATTACAATATCAATAGACCTTAAACTTTTTGTTGTATTAAATGGCACATAATCGGCGACATCATTAGAACTTCTCAAAGTAGCACTGGACTCCATACGGCTTATCTAAATTACATTTACCGACCACAGAGAAATTACCATTTGCTTCAACTAAACCAGACTGATTTAAAGCACGGCTATGGACATAAACGGCCGTTTCACCGATTAGATTGACTATAGATTGCATGGTGCTACTCGCCGCCGCCGAGATATCGGCAGTTAATCCTATCTTATCGCTAATCGTGCTGTTATCGTAATCAAAAGCATATGTATCACCAGTGAAAGCAAAATTCAATTTATTAACGGAGTTCAAAGTTATAACTACGGAGTTAGGGGTAATTGCTGAATTAATCGCAGTTTGAAGAGCGGTAATAAATGTATCAATGGTGTATTGATTTGCTGTTACGATTGCCGTTTTTGTAGCCGATCCAGTTGTTTTAATCAATGTGAGAGTGTTGGCATAACTCGGTATGTTTGGGAAAA
>WBZZ01003130.1:15000-42940 GCA_019918135.1 Paulinella micropora | reverse complement strand
TGTAATGTACTACTAATACCCTTTACTCCACCTAGACAATTTACCGGTAATTTGGATAGTCTTAGTCATAGGCAGGTTCATAGGCCGGACAGTTATTAATACCTTTATTACTGACAAGGACACTTTCTAGAGTATTCGCGAATCATAGTCTGGAATGCCTAGAATCAAATGAGTATTACCATTCTGTAAAGGTCATAACATCATAAATTTGTGTGACCCAAAGTCATTAAAAGTCTTTTCTTAGGTTATTATTTACCCTTAGCGGGGTAGCTTCCCTAAACTCTGCGTTTGAGTGATAGATTACTTTGGTTATGAGCCTTGTCAAGGAGGAAAGCGTGCCAAAGCACGTATTGAGTCAAGTGCCCATATTCGAGGGCAACGACCAAAGCTTTTGGCCTTGGTCAAGCAAGTTTCAGAAGCACATGCAGGGGATATCTGTCCACGTGGCAGAGATGGTATCTGTGGCATTAGCCGACCCAGCTAAAGCCAAAAGGGATTTTCCTTACGACGAAGCAAGGGCTAAGACGGCAGAAGACTTAGAAGAGCCCGACACGCCCATAAGTGATAGTGAGGAAGATGAAGAGTCAGACACCTCTCAGAGAGGAAGACAGAGACCCCAGACAAAGAAAGAATATATCAAACAGCCAGAAGGTTGGGATAAAATGACAGCAGAACAAAAGAGAGAGCAGAAAGAGAAAGAAGCAAGGAAAAAGAAAAGACAAAGTATGAAACAACACACAAGAAGAAAGACAGCTATCCGCAAAGAGAAGAAATATTATGAAAGGATGAAAACTTTGCAGTTATGTCTGTCTGTGGCTTTTTCCAAAGACAATGTATCTAATTTCCTGCGAACACAGAAGACGAAAGGACCCATTGAAGAGTTGATAGTAGTAAGAGATCAATGGGGAGGCATTTCCGGAGCAGGTAGGTACATGTTAGAGGAAGAGTTTGAGAGAACGAGACCAAGGGCAGGTCAGAGGTATGTAGACTGGCTAAATGAATTTCTCGCAAAGAAAATCCAGCTTGAAAGTTTACGTGGGGCGCCATTTTCCGATGAGGAAGCAAAGAGAAAGCTATTTAAGAAATTGCGCTACCATCCAGCTTTCGGGGATAAATTTCAGGTGGACCACTATGATCTCCCGGCCAGACTAAGACCAAATTTCTCGGAACTATGCGAAGCATCTAAGGAAAGATGGTTAATGTGGGAAGAAAAAGAAAGACGTAACAATTTCCGTGAGAGAAAAACTCAAATTCGCAAAGACAACAACAAGAAATCTCGGGATGGCAAGCAGCGGCAAGAGACCAATCTCCTGATGGATAATAAAGGGAAAAGGGGAGACAATAAACCGGGACCAAAGACAGCTCCAAACTGGACGCTCAAAGTCACGTGTTTCGGATGTGATGCCAAAGGCCATACCATGAGATATTGTCCGGTGATTTCGGAAAAGTTCCGCAAAGAAGGAAAATTAAAACGGAATCAAACGGAAGACAAAGGCACGGAACAAGAAAAGAACGAACAAAAGAACAATTACAAAAACAAAAAGAAACCCTTTCATAAGAAAAAGAAAGCACTCACTTTGATAACAACCGGCAACGACAAAAACGATGACGAACAAAGTGACTCTGATACAAACGTTGCTTTAATCCATATGGGGAACACTTATGATAAGAGCGATGATGATGAGGAAGAAAGAGAAAGAGATGACGAGCAACCAAGCTCACCTCATCACAAATCTACAAGTCCCCAAGCCCTTTTGAACGATACAAAGACTACACCTAGGGTAGGGAATAGACATAGTGAGAGTGGAGAAGGACGGGAAGTGCGGTTAGTATCGGCCACCCTACGAGGTCCCTCCTCACTATGGGGAGAAGGCAAGGAAGAGCGGTTAGTATCCGCCACCCCACGATGTTCCCCAGTCACCCCTAACCCTAACGAAACTCCTTTGAGGCTTGAGAGTTCTTACGGAGTCACGCCTGACACAAAATGTGCCGGAATAAACAGACGCAAAAAACCGTGTAATGTTTCCGTTGAAAAATCAAAAGGAAAAGGAATATACGCAAATCACGCGAAACGATTATCTTATGCGAGGTACTGCGGATATCACGCCACACAAGACCCAGATCATCCGGAGTTGGATTTGTCGGTAAGTCCCGTGTTGCGTTCCCCCAAATCTCCTTACTACCCAGACGAACGAGGTCTTAAAGCTGCGGCATTGGAAAAGTCTCATAAAATTACGCAAAGACTCGTTTTCGGGGAATTTGAAACTTTACTTGACACCAAAATTTCCACAAGTCCACAAGTCTCGCAAAATATTCCGCAACAACCACGCAAACATAATCCATTTTCTAGTCAGCGGACCGGCCAGAGCAGAGAAGGGAGAGAAGAGAGTGGAGTGGGTGAGGGAGAGCAACGACTTGGGCCCACTTCTGTCAACAAGTTTGGCAACCAAATAGGTCCCACCTCACGACAACTCCAAATCTCTAGTTCTAGACCAATCACAGCACTCCCACCTACACAGACAACAAACACGCAACCCATCAACCCTCCCGTCATAACCTTCAAAGATATAAATGAAATAGCTAAAACGTTGATGAATGAGTGCGTGAGGGGAATGAATGGAGAAGTGATGAGTGTCGTGAGTGGCGAGCTAGAGAGAGATGACTTTTTGACTGACATAGTAAGAGCAATAGAAGGAGTGTACTTGGAGAGAGCAGTCAGACAGAGTCCCATCACTACACCTCCACAACTCACAGAAGAGGGACAAGGTGAGGGTAGAGGAGTCTCTGAGGGTGAACTAGAAACAGAGACAGAGACAGAAGGAGAGACAGAGCATGTACTGATACATGTGAGAAAAAGATTGATGGAAAAGAGAGACATGACAGTACAGGATAGTGGAGCAAGCACAGACATATCATGCAGAGAAGACAGATTGACGGATGTCGATGAGATAGACCCGGTAGAACTACTGACAGGTAATGGAGAAAGGGAGTTGAGTAAGTCAGGAAGGGCTAGGCTGACTGTGATAGATGGGAAAGGAAGGCCTAGAGCAGTAGAAAAGAAGATGTTACTCGACACTACCTTACCAGTTAGCATAGTCTCTACAGGACAGATGGACCACAGACACAACAGATCAGTCATCCACCAAAACGGACAGTTAGTAATACTCAAACACCCCATCCACATTAACGAGAGTGACATATTAGTAAGGGGAAGATTAACTAAGAGTATGATATATAGATGGGATGACGAATATGATGAACCATTGAAAGTCAACGAAAGATATGATCCTTTCGCAACAAGGGGGTAGAAGGGGAGGGAAGCCCCACAAATGAAAACAAAAACGAGACAAGTAAGCATGACGTAAATAAGAGAGAGAAAGAATTACACGTAGGTATAGTATTATATGAAGCTTACCCCAGAAAGTCAGACAAACCTAGAAAGATAGGAATCAAGCTTTTTCACTATGCCTGTGGGCATTATGGGTTAACAAAGATGCGCCTATTGGCAAAAATTTTGAACATTAAGTTAGTTGGTGACGAGAGCGATGTGAGATTTTGCGAATCTTGCATGATAGGAAAGTCTAAACGTTTGCCACGTTTTGCAGTTAATACAATAGAAAGAGCCCAAAAACCAGGTATAATTCTACACATAGACACATCAGGACCGTGGGCAACTAGATCAATAGGTGGTAAACGGTATAAATTTTTGGTCACCAACGACTACTCACTGTTCATTCTTGACTTTTATTTAGCCCATAAGAATGAGTTTGTAGATTGCTTAAAACAAGCTGTAGCCTTTTATGAGAGACAGACAGGAAACAAAGTAAAGGAAATTCGCGCAGATCAAGAATTTCATATTCCGGAGGAAGTCATTAAGTGGTGGAAAAATATTCGCTTTATTTGGAAAACCTCCGCGACAAACGATAAAGACGGGAATCCTATTGCGGAAAAAGTGAATGATATTACGGCGGGGCCTGCACGAGCAATGAGATATCACGCTAAATTACCGCCGCAATTCTGGGCAGAATTAGAACACGCAGCAACAACCATTCACAACATACTACCGGCAATTCACGGGGAAGGCAAAGGAATTTCGCCTTATGAGCAGCTGTTAGGTAGAAAACCAACATTCTTTCATTTAAAACCAATAGGATGTATGGGTGTGTTACATATACCTAAGACTAAAGTGCGGAAGGGAGAGTACAGAGGGAAAAAGGTGATGCTAGTAGGATATGATCTATTTCGGGAACTATACCGCGTATGGGATGGTAAGAAGATAATTTCCGGAGTGAGAGATGTGAGATTTAATATTCACAAAATCGGTAAACAAGCTCATCCTCCTAAACTAGTGTCGTGGGATAATGATGACTCTGAGGGGGAGAATGAGAATGAGAGCGAGCAACCACACACATCTCCACAAGCGTCACCACCCCAATCACCACCCCAATCACCACCTCAATCACCTAAGTCACCGCACAACGTCAACAACGACCACCCAACAACACACTTTGATGAAGTTGAGGGGGAGACAGAGAATGTTGATATCGATGCGAATGAGAATGAGCATGAAAATGAGCATGTGGAGAAGAATACATTGGATCACAAACATACACACCTACACACAAGTCCAGAGCCACATTATCCACAACAATTACCCCCAGAGCACAAGATCAAGCCACAAGAGCATACAAGTGAACAAGATCCAACAGATCCACTAAAAATACATGAAAGAAGAGTATACGAAGAAAAATCACCACCATCTAAGGGATTAACGTGGGAGCAGAGTCAGAGAGTAACGGAGAGTAACATAATCACCGGTAAAAGACAGCGCAAGGCAGTAGAGAGATTTACCCCTAGCAATGAGCCCAAGAGAGAAAAGAGAGAGGCTCAAGAGCTAATAGGTAAGGTAGTAAGAGTGCCCGCGCGTGCATGGGGAGATGGATGGGCGAAGAAAAAGTACGGTGAGGGATGGGAGAGCATAGTACGAGTAGGGGTAGTCAGCAGAGTGAGTGACCCCAGAGATAGACTCGTAGTAAGAGACAGACCTCAGCCCACCCACATAGTTAAGTTTGAGGACGAAGAAGAACGGATGTTGAATTCGGAAATCCTCAAATACTCCGTGAAAGATCCCGAATACCCGTTACAAAGTCCCGCTAATATGTTTTTATGCGATGACCGTATGGTGGCAGATGAGATTCGTGATTTTTATTTGTATGTAGATATCAGAGTACCCAAAGATGTCATAGAGGAAGGTTTGACAGCTAAAGATGTTTTAGAGGGTATGAAAACAGAGCTAAAAGCTCTTCAATCCTTTAACACATACACATGGGTACCCCATAAGGAGGCAAGCAAGGCAGGAGTTAGTAAGATAGTTAGATTGACATGGGTTCACAAAGTAAAGTTAGATGAGAACGGGAAAAAGTTCATAAAGTCTCGTTTAGCTTTACGGGGAGATATGTTAGAACCCGGTGTTAGCTATAACCCAGATCAGCTCTTTGTTCCTTGCGCCGCGCACCATTCACTTTTATTTCTCGCCAAACTAGCTGCCTGGCACAAACACAAACTATACGGCATAGATTTTAAAAATGCATACCTAAATGCTCGTATGAATGACCCTGTTTATGCATATGCGCCAGAGAGTGTAGATAGAGAAGGGCATGAGGGGATGATATGGCGTATAGATGGTGCTTTATATGGTGCACCACAGGCAGGAAGAAGATGGTATGAGATATTAGCACCCAAGTTAGAGGAGCTAGGTTTTAGGTCGCTAGATTCAGACTTATGTATGTTTGTAGAAAATGATAAAGCTTTGAGAGAGGCGATAGTAGGGATATTTCATGTTGATGACTTGTTGTTCACCGCACCAAACAAACAAGCATATGAGCGTTTTGCGTCCGCATTAGAAAAACATTTCCCGCTCAAAAGACTCGGTATTGCCCGTGAATTCAAAGGAATAGAGATAGAGCAATCGAACGGGAAAATAATTTTGCATCAGCGAAAATATCAGCAGCAGATACTAAAAGAGGTAGGCTACGATTCTGCTAAACCCGTTAGTACTCCAGCGCAAGAACATTTCACGGAACCGATGTCGGAATCAACTAGCTTGCGAAAATTTTCAATTCCTAGTCTAGTTTGTCGTTTGCTATTTCTCGCAAAGATGACAAGACCCGATATAGAACAAGCACTAAATTCGGCAAGTGTCATGCAAACTATCGATAAGGGAATAACTTATGCGATGTTAGGCAGAATCTTTCGTTATTTAGTTAACTCTTATCGAGGTTTAGCTTACCATGAGCCTAAGTCAGAGCAAGAAGGGCAAACCTATCCAAAACTTTCCATGTGGCCCGACGCGGCTCACAAAGTTTGTAAGAAAACAGGGAAGTCCCGCACTGGATTCGTGATCCTATGGGGCAGCGATCCAGTTGCATGGTTATCAAAGCGACAGAGTCGCATCGCCCTGAGTTCCAATGATGCTGAAATATTTGCAGCAACTGAGTGCATTAGAGAGGGACTTGCACTAAAACACATTACACAAGAACTAAACATAGCCCAAAAGAGCCCGATAGAATTATTCGAGGATAACTCTCAAACAGTCTTAGCGGCAGAGAGGGGTATGTCAGGTAATAGAACTAAACACTTACCTTTAGAATTACACTTTATGCACCACCTACAGAGAGACGGTGAGATTAAGTTTGTAAAAGTAGGTACGAAGAAGCAGATAGGTGATGTAATGACAAAATATTTACCGAAAGAACAATTCGAGTATTTACTTAACAAATTTACGGTAAAGCTCAAGTAATTTCGGGATTTGCGTGTCCACTCACCTATATTTGCTTCGAGTGTTTTGTGCAGTTTGTTGCTTGTTGCAGCAGCTTTGTTTTGCGCAGGGGTCAAGAGCCGTCGAGCCGAGGCTGGGTAGCCGACTGCCACGCGAGGCCGGCAGCCGCGAGGCTTTCCCTGGCTAACTTAGCAATTTAAATTCTTTCTATCATTCTTTCTGTCCTAGAATAGGAAATCTAATTTTTTTTTTAAATTTTGCTACCCTCTACGGAAAGCGCTTGCAAATTTTTGAACACATACATACTTCATACATGTTACTGCATGACCACATATATACATACATAGAGGATGTGATGTAAATGGGAGTTGATATTTAACCTTCAGGTAACCCATAACTGATCCTCAACACTATTTTTTATATTTACACACTAATATAGCCTATGACTTGCGACTAAGGGGGAGCGTTGTAATGTACTACTAATACCCGTTACTCCACCTAGACAATTTACCGGTAATTTGGATAGTCTTAGTCATAGGCAGGTTCATAGGCCGGACAGTTATTAATACCTTTATTACTGACAAGGACACTTT
This sequence comes from Paulinella micropora, assembly GCA_019918135.1. Taxonomy (NCBI): domain Eukaryota; phylum Cercozoa; class Imbricatea; order Euglyphida; family Paulinellidae; genus Paulinella; species Paulinella micropora. The sequence continues at coordinate 35,569 of WBZZ01003130.1, read as the reverse complement.
CTAGAGTATTCGCGAATCATAGTCTGGAATGCCTAGAATCAAATGAGTATTACCATTCTGTAAAGGTCATAACATCATAAATTTGTGTGACCCAAAGTCATTAAAAGTCTTTTCTTAGGTTATTATTTACCCTTAGCGGGGTAGCTTCCCTAAACTCTGCGTTTGAGTGATAGATTACTTTGCTGAGACGTTCAAATTCATGGATGAAGTGCCGTGGCGAACAGAGTTGAAGCGATCTACCGCGTTAAATGATTCGTAATCCTGGGCCACCACATCGCACCTCGGAATGAACTTGCTTTGTTCACGGCGGGCTGAACCGTGCCTCCCTGGGTTTACCAGGCAAAGTAGACCCGAGTAGCAATTATTTGCTGCATGTTGTGGTCATTCTGGTTGACAGCAAGGAGGTTGAATCTATCCTTTTGACAAACAGCTGAGGCCAGATCACCCTTGTTGTTTCCCCTGGCCTTCCACAATTTGATTTTTGGAAAATCGCAGTCGCTGTTTTGACCATGCCAATAAAATCGAGACCCGAAGCCTTGAGAGCAAGTGCAGTCTTAACAGACGCGAACCAAGAGTCCCCGACTATCAGGCGGTCAGTTCCATACCAGGGTTTGACCAATCTCAAAGTAGTTGCAGTGGTTACACCCCAGTCTTGCACTTCTTCCTTTGCACGATCACGATCCTTCCACACATTCTAAAGCAATACACACGCCCGAAACAACGTCGCAGGCCGTATGATATTCCCTCCCAAGTGAAATTGGTTTTCGAGGGACATATACCTGACCTGGCATGTCTTTCCCTGTCCACTTTCCCATACTTTCGTCGACAGTGATGGTAGGACCTGGTTGGATGGCCCAAGCAAACCGCTTATTAGTTTCTTCCATCATAAAACAAACAGGCAAAAATGGATCTGCGTCCGTAGCTTCTGGGCCAGCTGATAGGTTCTGCAAAATGGACTGAAATCGATTGGCAGACATGTACCTTCCAAAGCCGTCACCGGGCAGGCCATCCATTCCCATTTCGTCTGAGGGGGTCCAGTGGGCTCGACGCCTGCCCCTATCAAGCTGGGAAATTTTGACCAACAACCCCAAAAAGACAGCAAAGTCGTCCTGATCGATGGGTTTTGCTAGGTGAGGCTGTTTCAACTTTGCGAGGGCAGCATTGGTAAACTCAATAATACGAGACACTGCCTTTGGTGGCATAAAGTGCATGAAATGTCTGCACACACATTGCATAAAAAAATTGCAACTGGAAGTTAGAGATACAGATAAAAACCGTGAACAAAGAGACAGTGATGAAAACAGTAAGAAAACATTATGACAGAATTAGTAGGAACTCTCTGTCACTTGAGGGAGAGGGGGGGGGGTGCCCCCCCTCCTCTTTTTCTTTTGACAGGGGGGGGGGGGGGGCCCACGGGTGATCGTCGGGTTTGGAAAGCACGGGGCAGGCGCGCGCGGTAGGACGGCAGTGCCCCGGGTTGGTTTGGGGGGGGGGGGGGGGCGGGCTCTTTTTTCTGCCTGGGGTTTAACTGCTAAATAGACTTAAGGCTAGGTTCGTGCTGAAAAGGAAACTTTCCTGCTCTTCCCTTCTCCACCATCCTCTCCCCCTCCCCCTCCCTCCCCCTCCCCCTTCCCCCTCTTTTCCTACCAGTAGTATAGAAAACCCCCCCGTCCCGCGCGTTAACGACCATAAAAGAACATAAAGGAATGCCCACGGTACCTCCGGCTGAAGCAGCGGCCAAGAATATTTGGTTGGTCTTCCAGGACGGCTATACTAGGTCGCCGAAAAAAAGCTGGGACGAATTGGTAAAGCAAAAGAAAAAAGCTCTTATACCTATCAAGCAAAGAAAATGGCCAGGACCTTGCGAGCACAAGCAGAAGGCATTTATTGCGGGCGCCACCTTGGGGGTAGACGCGCCTCACAATGTTCCCTGGTTCTGGTCATTTGAACCTACCAGTGCCACCAAAGAAGCAGCCTTCAATGCATTTATTAGTCGGGGTTTGGGGCCTAGCGATGACGGAAAACAGTTTCTGGCAAATCTGACACAGAAAAAGAAAGGAAAGGTGCAGAAGACGCTGCGCGAATATTTCGACCAGGGCCTAAAGCCAACATGCATTTGGAATGGGCAGAACACTGTCGTGCTGGTATAGGCAAATGGGAGAAAAGGGACTATTTTATGGAAGGAGGTTTCCCGCTTTGACTAAATGGTTTACGACAGAGGTCCACAGTTACCTGAGGGGCTCAGGGACGGTGCGCCACGATATCTCGTGGTTGGGCTACCACGCCCGGCAAGTGCTGAATTTGCTTCCGCCCGAAGAGGGCCATTACGATTTGTTTATGCGGTTGGTCCATGTTTACTTGGCTTGTTACAAAACCTGGGCTGCCCCCGAGAACAACCAAGAGCTTTATGACTGGATCTACAATTATGGACTCTCCGCAAGTGAAACTATTACTAACGGCGTCGAGGCCTTGGGTACGCTAAATATTCGAAACGACATGGGATATTTATGGGACGGGGGCTTTGGAATAAGCCTGGAGGCCAAGAAGCTAGTGATTTCTCTACACTGGCCGCCCCAATCTGGTGCAGGAGAAGTCGAATCTCTTCTGAACATCCTACAGAAGAAAATAAATGAAGCGAAGTCCCAAGAGCAGGCCCTACAGAAAGGACAGTGAGAGAGAGGGAGAGTGGGGGGGGGGGAGGGGGGGGGGATGGATTCGGGGAGTCTGTTAGGGAAGACAGTTTTGCGTCCCCTCTCTCTTTCCCTTTCCCCTAGAGGCGGGTGGGTTAACAAAAAAATGGGGGCAGGGAAAAGCTAAACTATTTCTCCCCCCCCCCCTCCCTGTTCCTCCCTAACCCCCCCCCCCCCCCCGGCCTCCCTCCCCACACCTCGCATCCGTAGCATGGGTCCAAGGGCGAGAGCTTGTCCTGTCTGTAGCGCCTCCCTCGATGGCAACTGGGCTAAGTTGATCCGACCGCTGCTGCTGCTGCTGGCGCTATTAGGCGGGGGGCGCCCAGGGCGCCCAAGGAAAGTGGCAAGGCTTGCAACCGGGGCTCAGCCAGGCTAGACAACTTGGGCACGGAAAAGAAGACTATCCCCGGCAGGAGCGGACATGTCCTCCCCGGCCGCCCGATGTTTTTCCTGGCCGGCAAAAGGTGTCATTTTTTTTATTAACCCCTCCCCTAAAAAAACAAAGAAAGAAAATAAAAAATAAATAAAGAATATCTTTTTTTTCAAAAAAAAAGCTCCGGCGGCCAAGTGTTTCCCCTGCCAACTAGAGTTTAATCAAAAAAACCGGACTAGGCCAAACATAGAAGAAATAAAAGAGCACAAAAGCCCCCGGGCAAGGCAACGAGGGTCCTCGGGGGTTTCTGTCAAATGAACATCACACACTGTCCGCCCGGGCGCGTGTTGCGGAAGAGGGCGGAGCTAGGGTCCAGGCCGTAACAAAGGCCCAGATCAACCTTGCGCAATTGCGGGCCGCTAAGCAGCGAGACTACCCCCGCCGTGGTGAGCTTCGCGCAGTTGTGGAGGCACAGGTCCGTTAGCTCGGGGAGGGCCGCCGCCAGGGCAGCGAGCCCGCTGTCGGTGAGCTGGCAGTGCGTAACTCGCAGGCAACGCAGGCGTCCCAGGCCCGCCACGTGCGCGGCGCCCGCGTCCGAGAACAATGCGTTACGACTTAGGTCCAGGTGATGCAGCAGCCCGAGCGAAGCCGGCAGGGGAGCTAGCGCCGCGTCCCCCAGTCCGGAGCAATAGCTGAGGTCCAGGCTGTGCAGCCGCCAGAGGCCCGCGAGCCCGGCCGCCACCGGGTTGGTAAGCTGGGAACAATGGCTCAGGTCTAGCAGCCGCAGGTCGTGCAGCGCGGGCAGGCGTTTTGCCAGCCCGGCGGTTGTGAGCCCGCTGCAGCCACGCAGCACTAGGCTGCGCAGGGCCGGCAGGCCGACCAGCCACGATAGGGCCCCATCGTCCAAGCCCGTACAGCCGCCCAGGTCTACGCACCGCAGTTCTGCCAGCCCCGCCAGGCGGGCTAGGCCGCAAGGTCAGTTGGTGGCAATCCCGGAGGCTCAGGCTGCACATTTGGCGCAGCCCCGGCAGGTGCGCCAGTCCCCCGTCGGCCAGTTGTGCACAGTCTCCCAGGTCCAGGTGCCGCAGCCGGCACAGCCCCGACAAGGCGGCGAGGCCGGCGCCGGTCCAGCCCGTGCACCCCGCCAAGCTTAGGCGCTGCAGCCCGGGGAGCACTGCCAGGTGCGCCAGGGCTTCGTCCGTGACTGCCGGGCAGCCATCGAGGTCCAGCCTCTGCAGGCAGGGTAGAGCCTCCTCTAGCCGGCCGAGTCCGTGCGCGCTGAAGCCCTCGCACCAACGCAGGCCCAGCCACCGCAGATTGCGCAGCTCGGACAGGGAGGCCAGCACCATCGGTCAGTCTCGGGCAGCCGTAGATCTCCAAGCCGCGCAGCGCCCGAAGCTGGGGCAGGCCGAGCAGCTCGGCCTCGCTGGCGTCCTGGCACCCCGCCACCGACAAATGTTCCAGACCGCGTACCTTGGCCAGCCGTGGGAGCTCTCCCCACCCGGCGGACTGTAGCACCAGCAGCGAGAGGGCCCGCACACAGACCCCGCTGGCTCCGAGGGTGTCGAAGAGCGATTGCCTGGCGACGGGAGGGTAGTGACACGTCAGGTTGCTGAGGGCCGGCCACTCCGCCCAAATGGCGGGGGGCACGGGCCCGTGGATTTGGCCGAGCGTCAGGGCAAAGGGGCTCGGGCGGGGTCGCGCGCAGCCCACACAGCAAACAGCCACAGCGGATTGTCAGCCACGAAGGAGCAGACCAGGCGGAACACGTCCTGTGGCAGACGCTTAAAGTCAAAACCCCCGGCCGACCGCGGCGCCGGTGCGGGGGTGGTGGTGTTGCTGCTAAGGTCCGTGCGGGGTCGTTTGTGGGCACGAGCTGAGCCTACTAGTGTCGGGTCTCTGGGCCTGCCGCGCCCGTATTCCATTCTGTGGCTAGTGAAGTAAAAACACTTTTGTGGCTGTTTCTGCCAGCCTACACGGGCTCAAGTTAGCGAGACTACAAGGTTGGGGGGGCACCCCCCCCCACAAAAAAGGGAGGAGGAGGAGGGGGGGGGGGAGGGGAAGGGGGAGAAGATAGCTATGGGAGTTTGTCAACGACGACAGCGCCTGGTTGGGCCTGCTGGTGCTAGGGCACACATTGCGCCTTGCAGATGGGACGTGTTTGGTTTCTGATGCTTGCATTGCTCGGATGAACAAAAAAAGAAAAATCGAGGGGAAAACGTTTTATTAAAGAAATGAAATGTTAATTCTCTTAGACTAGACAAAGCTTGATTGAAATCTTAATAACAATTCTTGGGGTAACATTCTCCTTCCCATAACACCTCTCCAGCCCACGCAAGCGGTGGGGTTTTTAGACGAGAACCAGGGCGTACATAGACCGACCGACCCCATGTTCTAAGAAAAAAGGGGGACTGGTAGGTTTTCCGGGGAAACACACACAGACAATTTGGCGACAAATTTCATTCGAGAAACGGGAAAGAGAAAAAGTCCAGTTCGCAAAGGAATGTATGAGAAAGGCGGGGGGGAGGGAAGGGAGAAGGGAGGGGGGGGAGGTGAAGGAAAGGGAAGGGAAAGGGAAGGTGAAGGGAGAGAGAGGAGGGGCGCCCCTCTCTCCCATTTCGTTTGTTTTAAAGGGGGGAAGAAAGGGGAGGGGGCGCCCAGTTTTTCTCCCCCCTGCCCCTTCTCTTCCCCTTTCCCCTTTCTCTCCCCCCTCTCCCTTCTTCCCCCTTCCTACTCCCGCTCCCTGTTCTTAGACAGGGGGGGCGCCCCCATTCTCTTTGGCGCTCCCTTCTCTCCTTTTGTAGGCATCACCCCCCGGATAGCCGGTAAAAAGTACCCTTTTTCTGGTGTCAGGTGCACCTAGTTTTTTCCCATTATTTTCAATATCGTTTGGCCGGATTTGACCTAATGCCATTTTAACCTTGGTCTGTTGCCGTTTTCTTTTCGGCTTCACTGAGCTAATATAACGAGACATCATTCTCTTTTGGGGATTTGTGTCTGGTTGTATTACCGACTTTTTATTGAGCTATCTTCGGGGATTGTAACATTGGAGTCACCAGCACAAGGCTGATTTCTTTTCTGGCTTGTTTTTGGCACAGCAGAAAGAAAAATTGGACAGACCTATCTCTCCTGAGTAGGTGTTCCAAAAAACAAATACTCCAGCACATCCCCACACACTCCAGCACATCCCCACACAGACGTCTAGGCGTTTGTGAGTAGGTGTCTCAGTACCCTCTTCACAGCCTGTATCTGTGTCCTCACAAGGAGGTCAGACACCAGACCTCGTAGCTGTTCTTTTGTTCTCTCTTGAGACAGAGACAGAGTAGGTCAACAGACGTACAAACAAACACTCACAGTTACAAACAAACTTGAAGGACACGAGCGTAGTACTCTACCTTTCAAGTCTGTGCACTTTGTTGCCTCTCAAACCACACACATCAGAGTAATTTTGCAAATCTCTGACTGTCTTTCGACAATAGGTCTGAACAAGTGTCAGACGACAAGTCGACTTCTCAAGGAGTGCTTCTCTAGCCTCTTTGACATTATCTGTACATAGGTCCTCGTACCTCATAACAGATACAACAACAAAAAGAGAAAAAGAAAAGAGGAGTGGAGAAGGAGATCAAATTTTCAGAGAAAGTCGTACAGATTACTTCTTTCTCACCAAAAAAAAAAAAAAAAAAAAAAAAAAAAAAAAAAAAAAAACATAAGACATAGAGGTGAGACGCTCTCTCTCTATACTGTCTTTTCGTTTTTTCTCTCTATTCGTTCCTCATAGACGAACAGAGCAATTACGGGGTAGAAACAACTCTGTCTCATCCGTATTCCTTCAGCATCCATGTCTACTAGGTCTGAAGACTGGCAGGAAGGAGGGGGGGAGAGTGAGCGAACCCCAGGAAACGAAGAGGAGTTCGTTGACCCTCATGCAGAAGGAGGAGATCTGGCACCTTCCTTTGACACAGGAGGAGCAGAGAATCAATTTTTTACGGCGCCTTCCTTTGACACAGGAGGAGCAGAGGAAGTCGAGGAGGAGGAGAAGGGAGGAGAGGAAGCGAGGTTTGTGGCCGAATATGGCAAACTAAGTGAGAAGGAGTTTGAGGAGAAGAAAGGGAAGGATGAGGCCTATAAATGGCTATACATTCCCCAAGAAATGCGATGGGGACAACCCTTGAAGAAGGAGGACATCTGTTACCCTCTCCCAAGGCAAGCTCTGCCTCTGGCAGAATTCCTCAGAGACGACGGTGCACAGTTACAGGTGCAACATGTCTCATTTGGGGACAATATGTCTTTACTGGAGCTACTCGACCTCTCATGGACAGTGTTTGAGTGTGCTATACTCGTTGAGTACCAGACTGGAAAGACTGTGCTGCCATGGAACACAAGAGCACTGGCTAGGTTGCTCGATCCTGGTCAGGACATTGATTCAATAAAGAGAGTGGAAAAGGAGTTTAAGTTCAGAAATCCAAAAGGACAGATCAATGTCATGGATGTGTCTCTGAAACTTATGGAGGCCAAGTTAGTGGACCTGGGTAAACTCCAACACACCCAGTTTGGCAGGGACCTTCACCCGGCCCTGAGGGAAATAGAAGGCGAAGCTGGAGGGGTGACGAGGATGAAGAAGCTGCATGCGGCCTTGGTGAAGGATGACGCATGGAAGAGGTGGGTCTTCACGAAGGATCATACGATCTTGGAGGGGACGGCCGCACCACCCCCCACCAATAAAGCGGGAGAGAAGGAGTTGGCGGAGAAGGCCTTGTTCCTTCGGAAGGCAGCTGAGATCCTGTCTTTTTTTCATCATGCCCAAGAGCTGTATATCAAAGAGCTAGCGGCTGAGAAAGAAAAGAAGGAGATGGAGGCAAAGATTGCATTAGCCAAGGCGGCGGGAACAAAGGGACCGAAATATTCCTCTGGATCTTGTATGGCTCCCTCGGGCCGCTCCGCCCCGTCAGCCCACACAGCCCCTTCGGCCCCTGCGACTAGCTCAGCGCCTACCACTGTCATTGTCAACAGTAATGACAAAAAGGACAGACAGGCTATCATACAGGCCTTCCAAAAATATACAAAGTCCGATGCCACTGCTCTGACGCTGTATGCAGAGACAGCGAGTCAGAAGGACACGGATGCGAACCTTCGAGACAAGCTCAGAAGAATTGATGCTTGTATGAAGCAGCATCCAACGGACGAAACACAGGAGTATGAGGCGTTGTACACCTTGTTGGACCCATCAATCATCACACAAGGGTTTGATGTTGGGGAGTACAAGGCGATGAGAGCGGTAGAGGTGGCGGCTAGGAGAGCAGCCTCAGACCTGCAATGCACGGTGCCAGTTGCCGTCCTCTTGCAATACTTTAAAACTCATGGGTATCAGCACCTGTGCACTGGTACTTTGATTGGGTTTGAGATTTTTCAAGAGGTGAACGAAGGGCTGGGCATTGGCACGAGGTTGGCAGCGATCCTCACTGAGGTCAGCGCCAAGTACGGGCTCTTTTATAGCCGGAAGTCTATCATTTTGTACTTCCTGAGTGCTTTGTGTACACGACACCCGAGCAAGCTCGCAAGGATCATACAGTCCTGTCCGACCTTCACGGCGGTGAAGACGGCGGATTTTTTAGAAACGAATATATACGAGAGGACTGTAGCGGCTACTCCGCCGGGCGACCTGTTCAAGGAGGTGCTCGACGCGTGTTCCGAATTGGACACGGCCACCGAGTCATTCTCCAGTGCCGCGACACAGGGGGTTGGAGGTGCTCAAGCAGCACATGCAACTCGAACGGCAGGTCTCAAGAGGGGGAGAGATGAGCCGACGCCGTGCTACCGCTATTTTTCATACATGGCGTGTAAGCATGAGGCACAGAAAGGAGTAGGCAATTGCCTCTTCAGCCACGACTCTCTTGATGATAGGCAGCGAAATCTTTTCCTTAGAGAGCTCGAAGGCATGAAAAAGACCATGTACGCCATGTACAAGAAGGAGTTGGAGCAGGGGAGGTGGAATGCGAATATGGTCTCGGATGCGGAGTTCCGGGAGGCCATCATTTACTTCCTTGACAGAATGAAGAGAAGGGAGAAGAGAGAGACATCGGGCCGATCAAAGGCGCCGACTAGAGGAGGAGGAGAGACGAGAGGATCGTCACGAGGGTCCCGAGGGACACCAAGAGGGCGGCACCACGAGGACGAGGCTTTCGTGGAAGGGGAGGACGGACCCCAGCGCGCCCTCCCAGAGGACACGGATACTGGAATTATAGCACCAGTTCCAGCTCCAACTACCCCCAGCAAGCTTATACCGCTACGGAGGGGGACGTCAAGACGAAGACACCGGCTCAGGTGAGCGTGTTGTCGTCGTAGACTGACGGGAGGAGAAGAGAGAGGAAAAGAAGAGAGAGGAGATAAAAACTGTTCTTTTTAATCCGACAGTCACAGTTATGCCTACTGTTGCTGAACAGGATACGAACGGTTCCGTTCCTCCTAGACGTGAAGGTGAAGGCACACAGCCTCACAAGCCTCAAGGTAAGCACTTGCTAGTTCATCCTTCGAGAGCTAATATGATAAATGATGCGAATAGGAAGGCGAAGAAGGCGATGGAGGAGAGGAAGCCGAAACCAAAGGCTAGGTCTCCTCCTACGAAGAAGCAGCGGACCGTACCCCCGCCAAATGACTCAATAGTCTCTGCTATAGACACGAGTACACTCGGTGTACCAGACTCTGTCCAAAAGACACTCGAGATACCGGAAGCCCCGGAGACTCAAGAAGTTAAGTTGGCGGAAAAGGGGGGAGAACGAGAAGAGGACAAGGAACTTGAGCTTAGACTCAAAACCCTAAAACGAAAAATTCATGTGCTAGCGGCTAGTTTACATAGACCAGACGCGCTATGCTACACTGACCTCTTTTGTGAAACTTTACAAACCACATTAAAAGTTGGTAATGATACGATGGCGAATATTAATATTGTCGGCCAGAAGTTTTTGAATAGTCACCGGACATTGGTGGACAAAAACATTAGAAAAACAAAGGGGACCCTAAAAGGGGTAGGCAGCCGTACGGAAATTACGGGCATCGTCACATTAATTTTCAAATTGAAATCCGGCCGAGTATATCGTGCGGACCTCTATGTTGTCCCCGATTACCACGGTTCAATCCTGCTGTCGTATGACCAATTGGCTACGATGGGGGCTGTGATCGATTGCGCCGCACGGCGGGTGATTTATGGAGTGAAGAATGGAGAGGAGGAGGATATTAATCCGATGACTGCTACTGACTCATACGAGGCTTTTGAGCTGAGTCTAGCAACGGAGAGGAAAAAGTTGGCCTTCGTACATGAGGCAACTGAAGCCTATGTACACCCCTATGTCACAGTGCCGGAGGAACTGACCTGGACCGACAATTGGGAGACGGAGATGCAGGCGTATACGGTTACGATTCCCGCATGGGACAGAAAGTCTATTGATGACTTAGTCGTAGCGCGTAATGAGGAGATAATATGTGTTGCGAAACAGTGCCCGTCGTTGGCCAGATTCGCAGAAGGTGGCGGGGCAGATGTCCATATTACTAATGGCTACTGTTACCATGCGAAGGTGTCAGATGAGAAGAGAGAGGCGTTTGTGCAAAGGAGGAAGGGGCGTATCCCCGATACTCCAGCGGATGACATTAAAACTTTTATCACGAACTTTTGGGGCGATGTGCCTACCTGGCCTCGCTCATTAACTGAAGTGAAAAAGTGTCTACGGACTCTATTTGAGAGTAACAAGCCGTATACTGTCATTCTGCCATACAATGAGAAGGCGATCTGGCACAGGAGATAAGGGACCGGCTTATTGATCATCCTATACCTGTTCCTTCTCGCAAGCAACAGTTAGTGGTGGCTTGTCGACTCGGGTCTCGGGAGCAGAGCAGTGCATACAAGCAAAAGCTCAGAGCCCAGGACAAGTTGAAATTGATACCTCAAGCTTTCACATGCTTTGATGGTTTCTACACCCGTAAGGCTCCGATACAATACGCGAACCTTATTGATATGCTTGTCGGGCTGGGTCATGATGATGAGCCGGACACAGTCATGTATGAAAGAACGGGACTAGACGATTTGTCCGAGGAAGATTTGAGTTTGGAGGAGGACTTAGCGCCCCTCAAGGAGCATAAAAAGATGTCGGAGGAAGATTTCCAAGCGGCGGCGCGGAAAATTTTAGAAGAAGGAGTGGGTTCGGAGAGAGAGAAGGCGTTTCTCAAAGCTAAGATGGAGGCGTACAGAGAAATTTTCGACCCTCCTCGGGCAGGTGGTGTAAAGTCGGATGACTTCACTGCTGTCATTTACAAGATACCGGGTGCGGAGCCATCTCCGGCACCACGGAGGGCAAATTTGAGCATACATGAGGCAAAAATAGCGGAGGAGAATGTGAGACAGTTGCTCGATGAGGACTTTATTGAGAGATCTACATCTCCAATTGTCTCTCAACCGAAAATCGTCCCTAAGCCAGGAGGAGAATGGCGCTTGACGATCAATTATGCCCGTGTGAATAAGGTGCTAGAGGAAGAGAGAAACCCTCTGCCGACCTTAGAAGAAGGCAGAAGGGTGCTGCGGAATGCTAAATTCTATTCGGTCATTGACCTTAAGAACGGCTTCTGGCAGATACCACTGGACGAGAAATCCAGATGGCTGACTGCATTCGTTGTGGGTATGGAAATATACCAGTGGAAGGTGCTTCCAATGGGACTCAAACAGGCCCCGGGGCTCTTTCAGAAGGCGATGCAGAAGATGTTGAGCGGTCAATATGACGACCAGTCGGAGGATGGTTTTATGAGAAGGAGAGGACAGAAGGCGGGAGAATATGCATTTTGTTACATCGATGACATCATCGTATACTCTAACACAATGGAAGAGCATATCGATCACTTGTCAGATGTCTTCAGGCGCATCGGAGCTTTTGGCCTGAAATGCAACCTAAAAAAATGTCAGCTTGCCAGGACAAGTGTGACGTATTTGGGTTACGAGATTTCTCATAATAGGGTCTCGATATCGCGCGAAAAGAGGGAGGAGATCATGAGTAGACAGTTGCCAAAGAATCGCACGGAGTTACACTCTTTTCTTGCGATGGCACAGTACTACAGCCAGTTCATACCCGATGGGGTGCAACTCGGGCTAAGCTGGAGAAGATGATTGATTTTGGAGACTTTGAGAAGTGGGATGAGGAGGCTTTGCAGGCGTTTAATACGCTCAAAGATATCATTTATAAAGATCCCAAGGACGGCGGATTAGTACTTATATGATGCCCGACTTTACGAAACCGTTCGTAGTCGACACGGATGCATCTAAGTTTGCGATTGGCGCGGTGCTGCAACAAGAAGATGAGGAGAAAAAGTTGCGCCCGATCATGTTTATTAGTAGAAAGCTGTGTGCGGCGGAGCGAAATTACTGCATGCGACAGAGGGAGGCGTTGGCAGTAGTATGGGCTCTCAAGAGGCTCAGAGAATACTTGTGGGGAGGACCTCTATTCACGGTTAGGACCGATCATCACAACCTTCTTTGGTTGATGAAGCATGAACAAACCGGCCGTTTGGCGCGGTGGCAAGCTTTCTTGTCATGTTTCAATTTCACGATGGTCTACTTACCGGGAAAGCGAAACGTAGTCGCTGATAGCCTTTCCAGGCTAGAGTTTCAGTCGGAGGTGTGTCGGCTCTAGTATCATCAGTGGAGATGATGGACCTGTCCACGGACAAGGTATACGAGGTGAGCCACATAGAGGCGATGCAGATGGCAAGAGGCGTTCGTTATGACCGCACGGGTCTACGATATAGTCCTCAAGGCCCGAAGCATGGCATATGCTGTGAGGCGCATGTTCTCGAAGACGCTGAGTGGTCTTATGAGGCATACGAGAACGCGAAGGCGAATATAAAAGAAGAGGAGGAGACGACTGAGGTATGTATGAACCTCCACAGGAAAATCGAAGCGAGCTTGATGAAGACCCGGAAAGGGTAGGAGTAAGGTTGGAGGACGGTACTATTCATATCGCCTCGCCTACCGCGTGGAGGCAGCAACAGGCGACTGATCCGGAGTTCAAGGAGCTCATAACGTTATACAAGAACCCTAATGAGCTTAAAAAGACTCCACAGATCAAAGATCAGATGAAGGAGATGGCGTGGAGAGATGGGCTATTGTGGTACAAGGGCCAGCATGGCAAATTTGCATCACAGCCTGACAAATGGACTCTCTGGGTACCAGAGAAGTTGAGGCGCTTTATATATGTCGCAGCCCATAACTGCCCCTTACTGGCACATCCGGGTCGACAAAGAACTCATTGGTTCATAGCGAGGTGATTTTGGTGGAAAGGGATGAAGGAGGAGATAGACAGGGAAGTGGACGCATGCATCCCATGCAAAACCACAAAGACACCGCTGAAGGCGAACTTTGGCCTGATCGGTACATTCCCGTTGCACGCCGGGATGTTTGAATTTTTACACATCGATCATGTGGGACCTTTCCCCGAATCGGCAGAAGGGTACAGATACCTTCTTACCGCAATAGATTCGAGCCACCAATTATGTCTGGGTTGTTCCTGTTAAGGACGCTACAGGCAAGACAACTGCGGAGGCTCGGATCGATAGGATCGTCTCGCAGATCGGAGTGCCTAGAAATATATGTTCTGATCGAGGTTCTGACTTTAATAATGAAGTCATCGACCGACTATCTAAGTACTACGGGATGAAATGGCAATATGTTACTGCCTATAACCCGAGAGCGAATGGCAAGATCGAGCGGGTACATAGACCTCTCAAAGCCTCGCTTAAGATGTACTGTATGAAGAAGGAGAATCAGAGAGCCTGGGTGGAGGCAGCACCTTCATTTGCCTTTGCAATGAACTGTCTACCCTCATCGGCATTAGGAGGAGCCAGGAGCTCAGTCTCGCCATATCAATTGGTTTACGGCCGAGAGCCTAATATCCCAACCTCACTTCTGCATCCAAAAGACACTTGGGCAGATGAGGATGAGTTGTTCGGGATGAGACTAAGAGCGAAGATGGAGGCGGAACAAATAGTTGTGGCGCACAGGGAGGCGGAGCGCAGAAAGACTGACGCACAAGGAGTGCGACAAGCGCACTTAGATCAAGTCCGTTTCCAGGTTGGGGATATTGTACTCTTGTACCATCCTCAAGTCCCTAAGGGGGTTAGCTCTAAGCTGTTTACCCACTGGAAAGGACCATACCAGATCATGGAACAGATGGGACCTCTGAATTATAAGATCAGGGGTAGAGGGAAGGTGCAGATTGTGAATGTTCGAAGGCTGATCAAATATGACCCCTTCTTACTTGAGGATGAATCCGTTTAGGAGGCGTTGAAACGGATGAAGGAGGACTTCAAAGAGGTACCGCCTATACAGAAGGAGGATACCTTAGAGGAGGAGAATGCCTATCGGGCACCTGTCACGGAGAAGGAGGAGACAGAGAAGGAGAGTAAGGAAGGCTCAAACCGCAAAAGCGCGGCGGGGACTCAGTCTAAAGCCCCCATAGTCCGCGGCGGTACGAAGGAGAAGTTCACGGAGGCGCAGAGGAGGAGAGCGCAAAACGATCTCGTCTTCGACCAACCGAGGAAGGTGGCAAGGTCGACGCGAGCGACGGATGTCCATGGAGGAGGAGGGGAGAAGGACACTAACCCGAACGCGGGTAATGTGGACATTCGACATGTGCGATGGAAGGAAGGAGAGGCGATTGCGGCCATCAAGTGGGTCCGAGACGCTTTTTATCTGTTGAGACCGGCAGAATCTCATGTTGCCGATGACACTCTCTCAGATCTTTATCTCATGCGAGCTGTGGCGGTCCCGCAGACTACACGGGCAGCACGGACATCGAAGAGATCCTTAGCAGCAAAAACGATACAACCGGTACTCCATTTTTGGAGAAGCATGGACCCTGTTGAGGATCCAAAAGCTAGACAATATTTACCGGTGTACAAAGACGCGGAAAATCTCGAGACATGGGATGATACTATTACCCTTCGAGACAAAGACCACACTGCGTGGACTATTCAGTCACTGCCTAGAGGAGTGCTTGACATTCCTTTTGACTTATCTTTGGGCGCCATCCCTAACAAAATATGGGACATTCTGGAGGAGTCGAAGTTTGACTTGACTTTTGTTGGCGGCCCGCCACCTGGCAAAGGGGTTCGCGCAAGGCGACGAAGGCAGTAAGTGATATTTTTTTTCTTTTATCACGCGTCAGACATTGAAAGCTGCATGTGGATTAATCTCATAGTGCCCATGTCAGATCATGTCTTATTAAAATGTTTTTATACCATTGTTGTTACTTGGCATTTTTATCGCAACATATGAGTGCGAGGGTCAATTGGCAAATGGATACGACACCGTATAAGGGGATCGCTTGTGAGTTTAGCGATGGTGTTCCTGGTACGACCCTGCTTCAAGTATCCAGGGTGATGTTCTCAAAAAATGTTCTCATAGTAGACATATTAATTTTTTTTCTTTGGATATACTTAATATAGTCATACCAGCACGGTCCGTCTCTACTTGTGTCGGCATATCGCATGGTCGGGCTCACTCACCCCGGCTTTGGATATAGTTATTAGGTCTGGCCCCCTAGTACTATATTACGGTAACCGATTGAATACAAGGGTATGTTATTAAAAGACAATGTATTTACTGATCGGAAGTGTTTTTGAAGAAGGAGAAAAATTATAACGCTGCTTTTATTGCAATAGTAATACTATTTGTTCTTGACATACTGCCTCAGAATTAAGTTACGGGGGGGACAACAAGTGTGGAAGGAGGAGTTTTTATTTACAAAAACGATGCTGGAGATTTATAGTTGACTCGTGTCTGGCGTATGCGTTTTATATATCCACTGCACCGTCTATCCGTGGGTTAATGCACTTAGTTGCGACACCCCGTAGCGTTTGTGCAGAAAAGAAATCAGCAATTATATGACGAAAATATTGCATATTTCCGTCATAAAAACTGGAAGGGGTACTGTAGGCATCACCCCCCGGATAGCAGGTAAAAATACACTTTTTCTGGTGTCAGGTGCACCTAGTTTTTTCCCATTATTTTCAATATCGTTTGGCCGGATATGACCTAATGCCATTTTAACATTGGTCTGTTGCAGTTTTCTTTTCTGCTTCACTGAGCTAATATAACGAGACATCATTCTCTTTTGGGGATTTGTGTCTGGTTGTATTACTGACTTTTTATTGAGCTATCTTCGGGGATTGTAACACTTTAAATTTGTCTTGTGCCTCTACTCCACTCTACTCCCCCCCCCCCCCCCCTGAGCCAGGGGGCTCAAAGAGCAGGGAGCAGAAGTGAAAAAAAAAAAAAGACACAACTGAATTTGCAGGAGGGGGGGGGGCGGTGCCTCCCTCCACTGGCGCACATTTTGCGCCCCCCCCCCCCCCCCCCCCTTGCATCCAAAAATCCTTTCTGCCATCTCCCCTGAGCCCAGGTGGCTCAAGGAGCAGGGAAAGGGAGAGTGGAAGGGGGGGGGGGGGGGGGGGAGGGCGCAGAAGCTACAAAAAATAAATAAATAAGTGAAACGCTTCCACTAAACCTCCCTCCCCTTCTCCCTTGTCGAGACTTTTTTAATTATTATTTTTTTTTCTTAGCTTCTCCCTCTCCCCGTTCTCAGATGGGGGGGCCAAGACAGATAGTGCTTTCCCCTCCCTCTCCTAGTTCTCAGTGCCAAGTGTAATACTTTGTCTAGCTTTTAATAAAAAAATTCTCTTTTTTTTTTACTCTCTTGAGGGGCGTGATATGGTCGAATTTTGGAAGTGATGTGGCTAAAAAATGCAGTTCTGCAGGAAAAATTCGGAAGCACTGCCTTTTCCGGCCTTATCACGCGCCCCATGCAAAACAGTAAGATTTAGCGCCAAGTGAACGGGCCGCTCCGGCCTCTTAAAAAGGTAACACAAATAAAATGTTTTCCCGCTGAAAAAGCCGCGCGCCAAAAATCTTTTGTTGCGCAAATGACAAGTTTTTCATACTCCCCCCCCCCCCCCCCCCCACTCTTTGAGAGGAAGGGAAGCGGCAAACGTAGAGGAGAGAATGTGATAGGAGATCTGATGAGGAACATCAGTAGAGGAAAGAGATTCAAACTCAGCAGTCATCAATACTGGTGAAAGCCTTAGCGACTACAGCATCGGCCATGAACGAGCTCCATTCAGCGTCTGTGTAGTTTCCTATGACACCGCCTAAGAGCTTACAAAAGCCAACTCAATGAACATATCATGCTCAGAAGCAAAGTGAACTAGATCAGCAGGAGGAGCAGAGTGAGAGGGCCAAAATATGAATTCAACAGAAAACTTCTGATCACATTCACATGAGTTGAGAACAGCGAGTTTTTTTTTTTTTTTTTTTTTTTTTTTTTTTTTTTTTTTTTTTTTTTTGTTGTTGTTGTTGTTTTCGCTCATGTCTTGATCTTTGGGACAGTGGCTTCAGACTCGTCATGGCGCCTCCTAGTGACAGAGAAAGCTGAGCTCCAAGCAAGTCGAGCGGTGGCAGATTTGCCACTTGCGTGTCAAGTTTTACGCAAACACTGTTTTAATAAAATACTTGCCACTAGTATGAATAAGTGGGAAGTGTAAGAGGAAAATGGAAGTGGTATCAAAGAGATACAAACGCGGGAAAAAATGAAGCGTTTAAAAAAAGAAAGTTGAAAAAAAAAATCCACTACTGTCTAAGACTGAGAAAAGGTATGACTATAAACATTAAAGAGGCAATCCCTCAGTCCAGATTTGAGCTCATCGCCGCCGTTCTCCCTCAATCAAAGTGTTATGGAAATTCTGAAGCCATCACCTACAAGCTCATGACAACTGACAACGGCCATTAATAATGTGCTCAGCATGTTTGTAACTCACATTTTGATTGAGAAACACGAATTCAAAGTTGGACATCTCTTTTGCCACTTGAATGCTGTTAGTACTATAAGAAAAGTAGAAGCAAGATTGGCTGTGTGCGCACTGGGAGAGAGATAGCAAAAGCTGCCGAGCTGTTATTGCTTGTCTGTTTTCGTCAAGTCCTGCATGCACAGATGCATACATAAATAAACACATATAGAAACGCATGCAGCATGCACGCATGCATGCATACATACGTACATACATACGTACATACATACATGCATACATACATCACATAACATAACATAACATAACGTAACATAACATAACATAACATTACATTACATTACATTGAATTGTATTGCATAGCATTGAATTGCATTGCATTGTATTGTATTGTATTGCATTGCATTACATTACATCACATCACATCACATTACAGTAAATTACATTACATTACATACATACATACGTACATACATACATACATACATGCATACATACATACATACATACATGCATACATACATACATACAACCCGTAAATCTACCTATCTACATACACATTACCTGGCTGTGAGCGGCAAGCTGTTCGCGCATACATACATACATACATACATACATACAACCCGTAAATCTACCTATCTACATACACATTACCTGGCTGTGAGCGGCAAGCTGTTCGCGCACATACATACATACATACATACATACAACCCGTAAATCTACCTATCTACATACACATTACCTAGCTGTGAGCGGCAAGCTGTTCGCGCACATACATACATACATACATACACACATACAACCCGTAAATCTACCTATTTACATACAAATTACCTGGCTGTGAGCGGCAAGCTGTTCGCGCATTGCCTCGGCCACGTTGGGAATGTCATTGAACACACTATATAGATAGATAGATAGATAGATAGATAGATAGATAGATAGACAGACAGACAGACAGATAGATAGATAGATAGATAGATAGATAGACAGATAGATAGATAGATAGATAGATAGATAGATAGATAGATAGATATGTAACACAATGTGATAGATGACTATACAGTCATGGGATAGTTTAAGGTGATATAGTCAAAAATCAGGACACTTTATGTGATATAACATGATAATATCATGAGATAGTTTAAGGTGATATAGTCAAAAATCAGGACTATGACGTGATAATATATATAACTGTTCACGCATCGCCTCGTTGAACACACTATATAACACAATATAATAGATGAGTATTAAAACATACTACATATGTGATATAGTCAAAAATAAGGACATTTTATATGATATAACATGATAATGTATCACTGTTCACGCATCGCCTTGGCAATTGGGAATATCATTGAACACACTATATAACACAACATAATAGATGACTATACAGTATTCAAACATACTACATATGTGATATAGTCAAAAATAAAGACATTTTATATGATATAACATGATAATATATCACTGTTCACGCATCGCCTCGGCAACATTGAACACACTTTATAACACAACATAATAGATGACTATACAGTATTAACTACATATGTGATATAGTCAAAAATAAGGACATTTATATGATATAATATGATAATATATAACTGTTCACGCATCGCCTGGGAATATCATTGAACACACTATGTAACACAACATAATAGATGACTATACAGTATTAAAAAAACTACATATGTGATATAGTCAAAAATAAGGACATTTTATATGATATTAATATGATAATATATATACAGTATTAAAAAATACTACATATGTGATATAGTCAAAAATAAGGACATTTTATATGATAAAATATGATAATATATTTACAGTATTAGAAAATACTTCATGTGTGATATAGTCAAAAATAAGTACATTTTATATGATATAATATGATAATATATATACAATATTAAAAAATACTACATATGTGATAAAAGTCAAAAATAAGGACACTTTATATGATATAATATGATGATATATATACAGTATTAAAAAATACTACATTAGTGATATAGTCAAAAATAAGATCACTGTTCACGCATCGCCTTGGCAACGTTGGGGAGGTCCTTGAACACACTATATAACACAACATAATAGATGACTATGTAATATTAATACAACATGGAGTTGATTGATAAAACATGACATGATTATGACTGTGTGCGCATCGCCTCGGCTACGTTGGCGATATCGTTGAACACACTACATGTGATGTAATGGGATAGTTTAATGTGATGTAGTAAAAAATCACTATATAGATATCATATAATATTACTGTGGAAATTCAAGTGGCAAACTATCCAACTTTGATATCATCGTTCTCCATCAATCTAAGTGATACGACAAATCTGAAACCAGCATTGGAAAGCTTAGGACAAGAGCTTTCCAACGGTGTGCGCTGCATTTCCGTATCTCAAAATATTGATTGAGAAAGATGAGGTCAAAGTTTGAATGTTTTGCCACTTGTGTGTCCACAGTAATAAAGGACTGTTCACGCATCGCTGCGGCCACGTTGCGAATATCATTGAACAAACTATATTTTTATGATAGATATATAGATAGATAGATAGACCCGAGACGCATACGCAGCATGTACTCCAGAAAATCACCCTGCATACATGACATTACATTACATTACATTACATGACATGACATGACATGACATTACATG
>WBZZ01003130.1:7500-12500 GCA_019918135.1 Paulinella micropora | reverse complement strand
ACAGATAGACAGATAGATTAGATAGATAGATAGATAGATAGATAGATAGATAGATAGATAGATAGATAGATAGATAGATAGATATATAGATCGGCAGTGAGGCAGTAGGAGGGACAAAAAGGCAGTAGTGAGGCAGTAGGAGGGACAAAAAGGCAGTAGTGAGGCAGTAAGAGGGACAAAAAGGCAGTAGTGAGGCAGCAGGAGGGACAAAAAGGCAGTAGTGAGGCAGTAGGAGGGAAACAAAGGCAATAGTGAGGCAGAGCCATCTATCCATCTATCTATCCGTCTATCTATCCATCCATCTATCCATCCATCTATCTATCTATCTATCTATCTATCTATCTACCTATCTATCTACCTATCTATCTATCTATCTATCTATCTATCTATCTATCCATCCATCTATCCATCCATTCATTTATCCATTTATCCATCTGTATGTCTATCTTTCTATCTATCTATCTATCTATCTATCTATCTATCTATCTATCTATCTATCTATCTATCTATCTATCTATCTATCTACCTACCTACCTACCTACCTACCTATCTATCTATCTATCTATCTTTCTACTATCTATCTATCTATCTATCTATCTATCTATCTATCTATCTACTATCTATCTATCTATCTATCTATCTATCTATCTATCTATCCATCAATCCATCCATCCATCCATCCATCTACCTATCTACCTATCTACCTCTATCCTCTATCTCTTGCCTTGACCTTGGCGAGGGCGATGACGGGTTTATCACCGCTTCGCTTGATCATCTCCTTCACAAAGGCAGAGCCCAGCCCCGTGCGCTTCGGGTACACCTGGCGGAAAACCGGGGGGGAGGGGGGGGACAACGAGGTCATAGTGAGGCAACAGGAGGGACCAAAAAGGCAGTGTTGAGGCAACAGTGGTGCAATAGGAAGGATAAAAAAGGCAGTAGTGAGGCAAAGAAGAGGGACAAAAAGGCAGTAGTCAGGCAAAGAAGAGGGACAAAAAAGGCAGTAGTCAGGCAAAGAAGAGGGACAGAAAGGCAGTAGTGAGACAAAAAAGAGGGACAGGAGGGACAAAAAAGGCGATGCTGCGGGCAACATTGATGCAACAGGATTGACGAAAGGCAATAGTGAGACAAAGAGGAGGGACAGAGGCATAGTGAGGCAAAGAGGAGGGATAGAGATAGAGATAGAGATAGAGATGGAGATGGAGATGGGGATGGGGATGGGGATGGGGATAGGGATAGGGATAAGGATAGGGATAGGGATAGGGATAGGGATAGAGATAGAGATAGAGATAGAGATAGAGATAGATAGATAGATAGATAGATAGATTGATAGATAGATAGATAGATAGATAGATAAGATAGATAGAGAGATACAACTGGGGACACAATGACGGCCCCGATCTCCAGAGATTGGCCATGGTCTAAAGTGATAGCTAACAAACAGAGACAGACACCTTGTATTTGTATTATCATTGATCTAGATACATATAAAATATTATGATGCAACGATGACGGCGCCGATCTCCAGCCACTTGTCAAACAGACAGACACATTCTATATGCGAAGTTCCTTGTACTTAACCACAATGAGCAATGACTTCAAACGTTTCGTTCTCAGCCGGTTCTGATCTTTGTGGCTTGTGTAGTGGCTCATTTGAAAGCTCTCATCAAGAGCTTTCTAATGAGCCATAACACAGGTTGTAGATGCAAACATTGAAAGAAATAGGAACTTCTCATTTTAGTAAACAGACAGACACATTCTGTGGGAACACAGACACACATTCTATATGCAAGTAAACAGACAGACACATTCTATATGTAAGTAAACAGACAGACACATTCTATATGCAAGTAAACAGACAGACACATTCTATATGCAAGTAAACAGACAGACACATTCTGTAAGTAAACAGACAGACACATTCTATATGTAAGTAAACAGACAGACACATTCTATATGTAAGTAAACAGACAGACACATTCTGTAAGTAAACAGACAGACATTCTATATGTAAGTAAACAGACAGACACATTCTATATGTAAGTAAACAGACAGACACATTCTATATGCAAGTAAACAGACAGACACATTCTATATGTAAGTAAACAGACAGACACATTCCATATGTAAGTAAAGAGACAGACACATTCTATATGCAAGTAAACAGACAGACACATTCTATATGCAAGTAAACAGACAGACACATTCTATATGTAAGTACTATGGAATAGGAATAGGAATAGGAATAGGAATAGGATTAGGAATAGGATTAGGAATAGGAATAGGGATAGGGATAGGGATAGGGATAGGGATAGGATTAGGAGGATTAGGATTAGGATTAGGATTGGATTAGATTAGATTAGAATAGAATAGAATAGAATAGAATAGAATAGAATAGATAGATAGATAGATAGATAGATAGATAGATAGATAGATAGATAGATAGATAGATAGATAGATAGATAGATAGATAGATAGATAGATAGATAGATAGATAGTAGACCAGTCAGGCCAACTCCTTCGTGCATTTTAATGTCATCCGAAGTCATGACCCATGCATGATAGATAGATAGATAGATAGATAGATAGATAGATAGATAGATAGATAGATAGATAGATAGACCAGTCAGGCCTACTCCTTCGTCCGTCTTGATGTCATCCAAAGTCATGACTCATGCATGATAGATAGATAGATAGATAGATAGATAGATAGATAGATAGATAGATAGATAGATAGATAGACCAGTCAGGCCTACTCCTTCGTCCGTCTTGATGTCATCCGAAGTCATGACCCATGCATGATAGATAGATAGATAGATAGATAGATAGATAGATAGATAGATAGATAGATAGATAGATAGATAGATAGATAGACCAGTCAGGCCTACTCCTTCGTCCGTCTTGATGTCATCCGAAGTCATGACCCATGCCTGCGCGTGAGGCAGAGCCTGACAGAATAGAAAAGAATAGATAGATAGATAGATAGATAGATAGATAGATAGGTGGATGGATGGATGGATGGATGGATAGATAGATAGATAGATAGATAGATAGATAGATAGATAGGTAGGTAGGTAGGTAGGTAGGTAGGTAGGTAGGTAGGTAGGTAGGTAGGTAGACAGACAGACAGACAGACAGACAGATAGATAGATAGATAGATAGATAGATAGATAGATAGATAGATAGATAGATAGATAGATAGATAGATAGATAGATAGATAGATTAGATAGATAGATTAGATAGATAGATAGATAGATAGATAGATAGATAGATGGATAGATAGATGGATAGATAGATGGATAGATAGATGGATAGATGGATGGATAGATAGATAGATAGATAGATAGATAGATAGGTAGGTAGATAGGTGGACGGACGGACGGACCATATGAATAGATAGATGGATAGATAGATGGATAGAAAGGTGGATAGATGGATAGGTAGGCACGTAGGTAGGTAGGTAGGTAGGTAGATAGATAGATAGATAGATAGATAGATAGATAGATAGATAGATAGATAGATAGAGAGATCGAGAGATCGATAGATCGATAGATAGATAGATAGATAGATAATTAGATAGATAGATAGATAGATACATAGGATAGAAACATAGAGATGCAATATCGACTAATGTCAGAAAAAAGGAGCTTCTGATTTCGTCAACCAGGAAGTCTGTGCGTAAAGTATTAACCCGATGCCCAGCTAAGCCGTGATGTTTGCACGGAAGGGACTGATACAGGCAATACCAAAGCTCCCTAGTACCAGGCGGGGCCAGAGCTCGTTCCATAAAGCGCCCCTTGCAGAACGAGCTCCCACCTCCATTACAGAGGGCCCAGTAAGCAGAACTGTTCGACAGTCTAGTATAAACCGACAGAGCACTGTGGGTTTTATTCCGGGCTCAACAAGCGAGAAAGGGCACCCTGAGGGAACAGGATTGTGCTTCCCGTCGCTATTTCGGCATGTGACTTATAGGCGTATGGCTAGGCACACATAAGGCACCCCACCACGGGCCCAGCACACCCACACCATCCCCTAATTCTCTGTCTGTCGACAGATGGCGCCCATTTCAAAAAATCAAGCCCAAGAGAGGGTCAGTGACACCTCAAGTGGCCTTGGTTCATTCCGTAGAGTAAGTGATAAGATCAACTGATGAAATATCGACTAATGTCAGAAAAAAGGAGCTTCTGATTTCGTCAACCAGGAAGTCTGTGGGTAAAGTATTAACCCGATGCCCAGCTAAGCCGTGATGCTTGCACGGAAGGGACTGATACAGGCAATACCAAAGCTCCCTAGTACCAGGCGGGGCCAGGGCAGATAGATAGATAGATAGATAGATAGATAGACCGTAGGAAGGTTGCGGATCATTTGAAGAGCACCTACCTGTATAGGTACATAGATAGATAGATAGATAGATAGATAGATAGATAGATAGATTAGATAGATAGATAGATAGATAGATAGATAGATGGATGGATGGATAGATAGATAGATAGATGGATAGATAGATAGATAGATGGATAGATAGATAGATAGATAGATAGATAGATAGATAGATAGATAGATGGATGGATGGATAGATGGATAGATGGATAGATAGATAGATGAAATATCGACTAATGTCAGAAAAAAGGAGCTTCTGATTTCGTCAACCAGGAAGTCTGTGGGTAAAGTATTAACCCGATGCCCAGCTAAGCCGTGATGTTTGCACGGAAGGGACTGATACAGGCGATACCAAGACCTCCCTAGTACCAGGCGGGGCCAGGGCTCGTTCCATAAAGCGCCCCTTGCAGAACGAGCTCCCACCTCCATTACAGAGGGCCCAGTAAGCAGATGGAGTTTCGAGACTGTTCGACAGTCTAGTATAAACCGACAGAGCACTGTGGGTTTTATTCCGGGCTCAACAAGCGAGAAAGGGCACCCTGAGGGAACAGGATTGTGCTTCCCGTCGCTATTTCGGCATGTGACTTATAGGCGTATGGCTAGGCACACATAAGGCACCCCA
>WBZZ01003129.1:62500-65000 GCA_019918135.1 Paulinella micropora | reverse complement strand
CCCTGAGGGAACAGGATTGTGCTTCCCGTCGCTATTTCGGCATGTGACTCATAGGCGTATGGCTAGGCACACATAAGGCACCCCACCACGGGCCCAGCACACCCACACCATCCCCTAATTCTCTGTCTGTCGACAGATGGCACCCATAAAGATAGATAGATAGATAGATAGATAGATAGATAGATAGATAAGATAGATAGATAAGATAGATAGATAGATAGATAGATATATCGATAGATAGATCGATCGATCGATCGATAGATAGATAGATAGATAGATAGATAGATAGATAGATAGATAGATATGTTTGGTCTATCAGCTCTGCATATCCGAAGACATAGGCATCCATTCCACCCCGCCTCCAGACGGAGGCTGGGTAGCGGGCTGGGAGGAAGCACTAAGCTTAGAATGTATGCAGTCTGAAGGTTCTACACGATAGATAGATAGATAGATAGATAGATAGATAGATAGATAGATCGATCGATAGATAGACAGATAGATAGATAGATAGATAGATAGATAGATAGATAGATAGTAGATAGATAGATAGATAGATAAGATTAGATAAGATAGATAGATAGATAGATAGATAGATAGATAGATAGATAGATAGATAAGATAGATAGATAGATAGATAGATAGATAGATGTTGCACCGGTGCGGGTCGCAGCTGCGTCGCGGATCACAGCGCGACACAAGCGAACATAGGCCGAACGATAATCCTGCAGACAGACAGGCAGACAGACATAACCAACATAATCACAAATAAACATGCATTTCATACATGCGTCCCGGATCACAGTACGATAGGCCGAACGGGAATCCTACACAGACAGACATACAGACAGACATAAAACACAATATACATGAATGGTAAACATGCATGTCATACATGCATCCAGATCACCGTATGATACAAGCGAACGTAGGCCGACCGATAATCCTACATACATACATAAATAGATACCTACATACATACATACATACATACATACATACATACATACATACATACATACATACATACATACATACATACATATATATCACCGTATGACACAGGCGAACGTAGGCCGACCGATAATCCTACATACATACATAAATACATACCTAACTACATACATACATACATACATACATACATACATACATACATACATATATACATACATACATACATACATACATACATACATACATATGCATACATACATACATACATACATACATACATACATACACATACTAACATATCAATATAAATAATTTATATACATGCATTTCATACATGCATCCCAGATCACAGCATGACACGGTTGAACATAAGTCGATCAATGATCCTACATACATACACACATATAACATGCATACATAACGTACATTACATTACATCACATTCAATTACATTCAATTACAGTACAGTACAGTACAGTAGATTACATTACATTACATTACATTACATTACATCACATCACATTACATCACATCACATTAAATTACATTACATTACATTACATTACATTACATCACATTACAAATTACATTACAAATTACTTACAAATTACTTACAAATTACTTTACAAATTACTTTACAAATTACATTACAAATTACATTACGAACTATTACATTTCACATTAAATACATTACATTACATTTCACATTAAAAACATACATACACACATACATACATGCATACACACATACATACATACATACCTCTTTGAATAGCAAGTACAAGTTAGCCAGGTTCTTCACATTGCTAGGAAGCTTATAAAACGCCTGCCCATACGTAGAATATGTATTGCATGTATGTATGTATGTATGTATGTATGTAGAGATAAGGAAGCTTATAAAACGCCTGCCGATACGTAGAATATGTATTGTATGTATGTATGTATGTATGTATGTATGTATGTAGAGGTAAAGCTTTTAGAAAGAGGAATAGACTTAGATATAGATACAGATATATGTTTTGAGACATATATCTATACATATATATATATAAAATATATTATATATATATATATATATAATATACAGAAAGAGATATAGAAAGCCATGTAAATAAACATACAGAATTATATACATGGAAAAAGGTATACGAAGAGATATAGAAACAGATATAGAAACAGATGGAGGTGTCTGCGTGACCCTTCCGTTGAGTATGATCTCAATCCCGTCTACAGTGCGTGCAACGATAGCGTCGGTGCCTGTGCGCGAGTATGTGTCTATGTGTGTATGTGTGTGTATCTATCTATCTCAATCCCGACTACTGTACGTGCAACGATAGCGTCGGTGCCTGTGCGCGAGTATGTGTCTATGTGTGTATGTGTGTGTATCTATCTATCTCAATCCCGTCTACTGTACGTGCAACGATAGCGTCGGTGCCTGTGCGCGAGTATGTGTCTATGTGTGTATGTGTGTGTATCTATCTATCTCAATCCCGACTACTGTACGTGCAACGATAGCGTCGGTGCCTGTGCGCGAGTATGTGTCTAT
>WBZZ01003129.1:45000-50000 GCA_019918135.1 Paulinella micropora | reverse complement strand
TGCGTGGCTAACGGCCTTTAACATCCACTTAAAGACCAGTACTAAATGTCTAATCATCCTCAGCAGACGCAGGACGCCAGAGCTTGCTCACTGTAGGACTCTACAGCTCAGAAACAAAAAAATATAGATAGAGGAAAAAAGAGCAGAAGAGCATGCACTATAGTAGAACAACAACAATAGAGGGAGAAGAGGAAAGTCATCGAAGAGAGCAGACAAGCCATAGGAAGAGAACAAGTCCGCGGAGAAGGGAGAAAAGGAAGAGAAGGAAGATGGAGGGGGAGGAGAGGCTCGCTGTAGCCAATAAGTAAACAGTCTGAGTATTCTGAGCAACAAGTTAGATGCTCACGTGTGAAACTAAAGTCATAGTATGGGGCTAGCAGACACCAGCAATTAGTCACAAGCGCTGGAGGCCGAACGAAAGAGCTGTCTAGATAGCCTTCAGAGCCAGAGCTGTAGAGGCGAGGAAACATAGCCTTGCATTCGCACAAGTGGTGGACGCCCGCCCCATGGCCCTCTCTATCCTGCAATGGCCATGCTCCCAGCTTGTGAACCTAGGGCTATGAGGCCAACGCAACATGAAACATGAACACGATAGGAGGTGGTGGGCCCTATCGACTGACTCATAGGAAGGGAAGGATGCGAGAGAAAGAGCACCCCCTAGCACACTAGCTGGGCCACAGAAGACGTCAGGTTGCGGGGAGAATAAGCCCGCAGAGGAGGCGAGTAAGCTGTGGCATGATAGACACAGACATCAGTGGAGAGAGAGAGAGAGAGAGAGAGAGAGAGAGAGAGATCGAGAGAGAGAGAGAGAGAGATCGAGAGAGAGAGAGAGAAAGAGAGAGAGAAAGAGAGAGAGAAAGAGAGAGAGAGAGAGAAAGAAAGAAAGAAAGAAAGAAAGAGAGAGAGAGAGAGAGAGAGAAAGAGAGAGAGAGAGAGAGCGAGAGAGAGAGAGAGAGAGAGAGAAAGAGAAAGAGAGAGAAAGAGTAAGAGAGAGAGAGAGAGAGAGAGAGAGAGAGAGAGGAAGAGAGAGAGAGATAAAGAGGAAGAGAAAGAAAGAGAGAGAGAGAGAGAGAGAGAGAGAGAAGAGAGAGAGGAGAGAGAGAGGAAGAGAAAGAAAGAAAGAAAGAAAGAAAGAGAGAGAGAGAGAGAGAGAGAGAGAGAGAGAGATAGAGGAAGAGAAAGAAAGAGAGATCGAGAGAGAGATCGAGATAGATCGAGAGAAAGAGGACGAGAAAGAGAAAGATAAAGAGAGAAAGAAAGAGAGAGAGAGAGAGAGAGAGAGAAAGAGAGAGAAGAGAGAAGAGAGAGAGAGAGAGAGAGAGAGGGAGAGAGAGAGAGAGAGCTGATTTAGAGCATCGGCTCAAACGTGTCCCACATCTCTTGACGCGCGCGAGCTAGGATCCTCGCATTCGCTTGGGCAGTGACGACAGAGGAAATGCAACGAAAGTACTGTGTGAGCCCTCTCCCGGACTCAGGCAAGCTCCCATCTATCTGCTGATGTGCTCGGGTGCGGGAGGGATAGCTGGTGGCACCTCGAGATAGAATGTCCCTGTACACCTGGATACGGCGCAGAAATTTCAGTGCCGCTGACCCTAGGGCACCCGACGGCTCAATCACAAAGGGAACAAATGAGACGCCAAGCTCATTGGCCATCTCACTATATTTCCTCCTCTTAATGTGCTCCCTCGCTGTGGCTGCGGCAAGTGGAACTGTGGTAGCAGTGCAAACAACGGTCACTCTCTCGGACGCTGAATTCAGAACTGCCATTCTCACACGCATTCCGGGTCTAGCGTGCCTCGACATCCCTGAATTTGGCATTCCATGCCATGTGTGCAATGCTGGGCTGACGCGCGAGACTTACGTTCACCACTACATCGCGCGGTCATGCCATGCAGCTGCTGGTGCAGTTATCAGACGACATGACGCCTACGTTCATATGCTAGCGCGATTTCTTCGCCGCTGTGGAGCACAACATCCCCAGTCAAAACTGTCCTCCCGATGCGCTTATCGATGTGTCTTTTGCCACACCCACAGCGACTCAGGAATGGTAGGTAGGATGGAGAGTGGAAGTTAGCGGGCACCCACTTGGCAGGCTGAAAGGAGGAGGGCTCTGCTAGCGTAGCCTGCAGTGTCCGCTAGTGTCCTAGTTGCCTGTAGACTGTTTGACCAGATGTGTCTGGAAAGAAGTCGCTGGAGATGACGGGGGGACTGATTGTTAGGAGTCATAATCTGTTCAGTCAGCTCAGTACGAACCCCCCGAAGCATGAGAGAGCTTGCAGTTGAGTGCAAGATGGCTGGAATGTCCTCGTAAATCTCGGCCGCAGTGTCTTCTAGATTGACATGCTCTCGTGGGTCTCTTCCTTCTACTGCACCTACATCAATAGCTTGTAGGAAAGATGATAGACACGCAGCTGAAGCCACTGCTTCCGAACTTCCCGGACCGCACATACCGTAGCGACCTGGCAAGGTAAGCGCGTGCCAATTGAAGTTAGGGTTAGGGTTAGGGTTAGGGTTAGGGTTAGGGTTAGGGTTAGGGTTAGGATTTGCCAAAGCCGTGAGGGATGTGAAGGGTGGGAGGTGAAAACGTGTGGTGAAACCATTGCGTACCATTGAATCAAAGAGTAAAAGTTTAGGGGCAAGTAGGTAAGATGGCACGGCACGAGACAGATATCCCATACGTGGAGTAACATACTTAACAAAGCGTGAGGGAGTGAAGGTGAGGGTGGAGAAGGGAGTCGAAGGTTGCTCGATTTGAGCACGCATTCTTAATGGCCCACTGTGCAACACCCAGGGCCGTTCTGTGGTGATGCAAAGGAGACATCGATGAGCGCGTTTGGGGGGGGGGGGGGGGGGGGGGTTGGTTTTGCCCCGGGAGCCATCTGACTCTGAGATCAGGATGCTCTCGTGATGGTTGCAGGAGATTGTTGTTGTTGTCGTTCGTTGTTGTTGTTGTTGTTGTTATTGTTATCATTGTTGTTGAACGTTGTTGTTGTTGTTGTTGTTGTTGTTGTTGTTGTTGTCGTTGTTGTTGTTGTTGTTTGCAGCCGCTTGGCATGGGGGGGCAATACGCTACCAACGACTTCTTCACTGAGTTCTTTGCCAAGCGAGGTATCAAGGTAAAATTCATCTCATACATGCACACTATATCTGCATCTACATCTACCTACTAGGTCAGTCAGGTGAAGATGGATGGAAATTGCAGGCTGTTTCTGTTAGAGAACACAGGCCCCATGGTCTAAGCGCACATCTCTCTCGCTCTCTCTCTCTCTCTCTCTCTCTCTCTCTCTCTCTCTCTCAAACACTCTCTCTCTCTCTCTCTCTCTCTCTCTCTCTCTCTCTCTGTAACTCTCTCTCTCTCTCTCTCTCTCTCTCTCTCTCTCTCTCTCTTTCTCTCTCCTTCTCTCTCCCTCCCTCCCTCCTTCCCTCTCTCTCTCTCTCTCTCTCTCTCTTTCTCTCTCTTTCTCTCTCTTTCTCTCTCTCTCTCTCTCTCTCTCTCTCTCTCTCTCTCTCTCTGTCTCTCTCTCTCTCTCTCTTTCTCTCTCTCTCTCTCTCTATCTATCTATCTATCTATCTATCTCTCGCTCTCTTGCTCTCTCGCTCTCTCTCTCTCTCTCTCTCTCTCTCTATCTCTCTCTCTCTCTCACACACACACACACATTCTCTTTCTCTCTCTCTCTCTCTGTCTCTCTCTTTCTCTGCCTCTCTCTCTCTCTCTCTCTCTCTCTCTCTCTCTCTCTCTCTCTCTCTCTCTCTCTCTCTATTTCTATTCTCTTTCGATAGGCGCTTCACATGTGTACGTGTATGTACTGTACATGTCAATATGAGTACAAATATGTCAACATATTGCAACTATGCATATGTATGTCAGGCACTTCCTTTGGACACGCCAGCAGATGTGTGTTTAGAGGTATGCTCGCCCGCCAAACACGTCAAATTTTATCTTGTCGCATATTACCGACGATGTTCAAGTGGCAAATTCTTCTATCTCATCGCTCTACATCAATCATACTTCTTATGACAGTACTGAAGCCATCATTTGAAAGCTCATGACAAGGGCTTTCCAACGACGTGCTCGTTTCGTTTGTACCTTACATATTGATTGAAACAGACGAGCTCAAATTCGCCCGATTTCGAGTCGCCGCTTCAATGTCATTTGCGGTTGATTAATTCTACTGATCATGCT
Source organism: Paulinella micropora (assembly GCA_019918135.1). NCBI lineage: Eukaryota > Cercozoa > Imbricatea > Euglyphida > Paulinellidae > Paulinella > Paulinella micropora. The sequence goes on along the minus strand of WBZZ01003129.1, from coordinate 45,817 downwards.
GTATGTGCTGTCTGGAGGTGGTGCAAAAAACCCTAGCGTGGCGAAAGAAAGGTACTATGAGAGTCTATGTCCTATGCATCTATGTGTGTCTAATGAAGCCATTGTATGCGTGCACTATGATATATATTCTATGTATCTATGTGTATTTGCATGCATGTGTAGGTTGGGGCGGCGGAGGTTTTTAAATTTCACACAAGTTTCTTATTAGCTTATTAAATACTAGCTCAGTACAAAGCTAGCTATTAATAGTTGTATTAAGAGTCATACTATTAATATAACTTAGTACCATCTGGTTTTCTTTTGGGCCGGAGGCTGTAACACCCACGGTACATCGTTATTTCGCTATTAGCTTTAAAGGAATTCACTTGTGGAAGTGAATATTTTTGAAGAATACTTCCGGTTTTAAGATGATGTTATTGTATATTAGGATAAAGGATATGGGCCCGGGGGGAGCTTGGAAGCTTGGACCCCATAGATAGAGCTTATGCATCCTATATCATGATATTTTACGCTTAATCGTTGAAGTTACCGGAGTGGCCCAATGAAGGTTGTTAGGATTTAAGTTCCACTAAGCTGTGGCATCCTTATTGATGGCATTAACCTCCCACGTTAATAGCGTTGACGGGGGCCCGAACCTTTGGAACAAAGGTAGTAAGCGTTTGTAGTATAAGGGAAAATGGTAAGGAAATTCCTTGGAATTTAGCGCGGTTTTTCCCAGTGACTGGGAATTTATTGCTAAATAAGGGAAATTGGGGCACTTCACTTATGGGTTATGTTTTTTGGTACGTTTTGGCATTTGTGCAGGCCGATTGCGGAC
>WBZZ01003129.1:0-7500 GCA_019918135.1 Paulinella micropora | reverse complement strand
CCCGTAACTTAATCCTGAGGCAGTGTGTCAAGAACAAATAGTATTACTATTAAAATAAAAGCAGCATTATAATTTTTTCTCCTTCTCTAAAAACACTTCCGATCAGTAAATACATTGTCTTTTAATAACATACCCTTGTTTTCAATCAGTTACCTTAATATAGTACTAGGGGGCCAGTCCTAATAACTATATCCAAAGCCGGTGTGAGTGAACCCGACCATGCGATAAACCGACACAAGTAGAGACGGACGGTGCTGGTATGACGATATTAAGTACATCCAAAGAAAAAAATATTTAATATGTCTACTATGAGAACATTTATTGAGAACATCACCCTGGATACTTGAAGCAGGGTCGTACCAGGAACACCATCGCTAAACTCACAAGCGATCCCCTTCTACGGTGTCGTATCCATTTGCCGATTGACCTTCGCACTCATATGTTGCGATAAAAATGCCAAGTAACAACAATGGTATAAAAATATTTGAATAAGACGTGATCTGACATGGGTACTATGAAATTAATCCACATGCAGCTTTTAATGTCCGACGCGTGATAAAAGAAAAAAATGTCACTTACTGCCTTCGTCGCCTTGCGCGAACCCCTTTGCCAGGTGGCGGGCCGCCAACAAAAGTCAAGTCAAACTTTGACTCCTCAAGAATGTCCCATATTTTGTTAGGGATGGCGCCCAATGATAAGTCAAAAGGAATGTCAAGCACTCCCCTAGGCAGTGACTGAATAGTCCACGCAGTGTGGTCTTTGTCTCGAGGGGTAATAGTATCATCCCAAGTCTCGAGATCTTTCGCGTCTTTGTATACCGGTAAGTATTGTCTAGCTTTTGGATCCTCAACAGGGTCCATGCTTCTCCAGAAATGGAGTACCGGTTGTATCGTTTTTGCTGCTGAGGATCTCTTCGATGTCCGCGCTGCCCGTGTAGTCTGCGGGACCGCCACAGCTCGCATGAGATAAAGATCTGAGAGAGTGTCATCGGCAACATGAGATTCTGCCGGTCTCAACAGATAAAAAGCGTCTCGGACCCACTTGATGGTCGCAATCGCCTCGCCTTCCTTCCATCGCGCATGTCGAATGTCCACATTACCCGCGTTTGGGTTAGTGTCCTTCTCTTCTCCTCCTCCATGGACATCCGTCGCTCGCGTCGATCTCGCCACCTTCCTCGGTTGGTCGAAGATAAGGTCATTTTGCGCTCTCCTCCTCTGCGCCTCCGTGAACTTCTCCTTTGTACCGCCCTTTGTACTGCCGCGGACTATGGGGGCCTTAGACTGAGTCCCCGCCGCGCTTTTGCGGTTTGAGTCTTCCTTGCTCTCCTTCTCGGTCTCCTCCTTCTCCGAGACAGGTGCCCGATAGGCATTCTCCTCCTCTAAGGTATCCTCCTTACTGATAGGCGGTACCTCTTTGAAATCCTCCTTCATCCGTTTCAACGCCTCCTCAACGGATTCATCCTCGAGTAAGAAGGGGTCATATTTGATCAGCCTTCGAACATTCACAATTTGCACCTTCCCTCTACCCCTGATCTTATAGTTCAGAGGTCCCATCTGCTCCATAATCTGGTATGGTCCTTTCCAGTGGGTAAACAGCTTAGAGCTAACCCCCTTGGGTACTTGAGGATGGTACAGGAGTACAATATCCCCAACCCGGAAACGGACTTGATCTAAGTGCGCTTGTCGCACTCCTTGTGCATCAGTCTTTCTGCGCTCCGCCTCCCTATGCGCCGCAACTATTTGCTCCGCCTCCATCTTCGCTCTTAGCCTCATCCCGAACAACTCATCCTCATCTGCCCAAGTGTCCTTTGGATGCAGAAGCGAGGTTGGGATATTAGGCTCTCGGCCGTAAACCAATTGATATGGCGAGACTGAGCTCCTGGCTCCTCCTAATGCCGATGAGGGTAGACAGTTCATTGCAAAGGCAAATGAAGGTGCTGCCTCCACCCAGGCTCTCTGATTCTCCTTCTTCATACAGTACATCTTAAGCGAGGCTTTGAGAGGTCTATGTACCCGCTCGATCTTGCCATTCGCTCTCGGGTTATAGGCAGTAACATATTGCCATTTCATCCCGTAGTACTTAGATAGTCTGTCGATGACTTCATTATTAAAGTCAGAACCTCGATCAGAACATATCTTTCTAGGCACTCCGATCTGCGAGACGATCCTGTCGATCAGAGCCTCCGCAGTTGTCTTGCCTGTAACGTCCTTAACAGGAACAACCCAGACATAATTGGTGGCTCGATCTATCGCAGTAAGAAGGTATTTGTACCCTTCGGCCGATTCGGGGAAAGGTCCCACATGATCGATGTGTAAGAATTCAAACATCCCGGCGTGTAACGGGAATGTACCGATCAGGCCGAAATTCGCCTTCAACGGTGTCTTTGTGGTTTTGCATGGGATACATGCGTCTACTTCTCTGTCTATCTCCTCCTTCATTCCTTTCCACCAAAATCGCCTCGCTATGAACCAATGAGTTCTTTGTCGACCTGGATGTGCCAGTAAGGGGCAGTTATGGGCTGCAACATATATGAAGCGCCTCAACTTCTCCGGTACCCAGAGAGTCCATTGTCAGGCTGTGATGCAAATTTGCCATGCTGGCCCTTGTACCACAATAGCCCATCTCTCCACGCCATCTCCTTCATTTGATCTTTGATCTGCGGATTCTTTTTAAGCTCATTAGGGTTCTTGTATAACGTTATGAGCTCCTTGAACTCCGGATCCGTCGCCTGCTGCTGCCTCCATGCGGTAGGCGAGGCGATATGGATAGTACCGTCCTCCAACCTTACTCCTACCCTCTCCGGGTCTTCATCAAGCTCGCTTCGATTTTCCTGTGGAGGTTCAGTATAGACCTCAGTCGTCTCCTCCTCCTCTTTTATATTCGCCTTCGCATTCTCGTATGCCTCATAAGACCACTCAGCGTCTTCGAGAACATGCGCCTCACAGCATATGCCATGATCCGGGCCTTGAGGACTATATCGTAGACCCGTGCGGTCATATCGAACGCCTCTTGCCATCTGCATCGCCTCTATGTGGCTTACCTCGTACACCTTGTCCGTGGACAGATCTATCATTTCCACTGATGATACGAGAGCCGACACCTCCGACTGAAACTCTAGCCTAGAAAGGCTATCAGCGACTACGTTTCGCTTTCCCGGTAAATAGACCATCGTGAAATTGAAACATGACAAGAAAGCTTGCCACTGCGCCAAACGGCCGGTTTGTTCATGATTCATCAACCAAAGAAGGTTGTGATGATCGGTCCTAACCGTGAATAGAGGTCCTCCCCATAGATATTCTCTGAGCCTCTTGAGAGCCCATACTACTGCCAACGCCTCTCTCTGTCGCGTGCAGTAATTTCGCTCCGCCGCACACAGCTTTCTACTAATAAACATGATCGGGCGCAACTTTTTCTCCTCATCTTCCTGTTGCAGCACCGCGCCAATCGCAAACTTAGATGCATCCGTGTCGACTACGAACGGCTTCGTAAAGTCAGGCATCATAAGTACTAATCCGCCGTCCTTGGGATCTTTGTAAATGAGATCTTTGAGCGTATTAAACGCCTGCAAAGCCTCCTCATCCCACTTCTCAAAGTCTCCAAAATCAATCATCTTCTCCAACTCCAATCGGGTATGAACTGGCTGTAGTACTGTGCCATCGCAAGAAAAGAGTGTAACTCTGTGCGATTCTTTGGCAACTGTCTACTGATGATCTCCTCCCTCTTCTCGCGCGATATCGAGACTCTGTTATGAGAAATCTCGTAACCCAAATACGTCACACTTGTCTTTGCAAGCTGACATTTCTTTAAGTTGCATTTCAGGCCAAAAGCTCCGATGCGCCTGAAGACATCTGACAAGTGATCGATATGCTCTTCCATTGTGTTAGAGTATACGATAATGTCATCGATGTAACAAAATGCATATTCTCCCGCCTTCTGTCCTCTCCTTCTCATAAAACCATCCTCCGACTGGTCGTCATATTGACCACTCAACATCTTCTGCATCGCCTTCTGAAAGAGCCCCGGGGCCTGTTTGAGTCCCATCGGAAGCACCTTCCACTGGTATATCTCCATACCAACCACGAATGCAGTCAGCCATCTGGATTTCTCGTCCAGTGGTATCTGCCAGAAGCCGTTCTTAAGGTCAATGACCGAATAGAATTTAGCATTCTGCAGCACTCTTCTGCCTTCTTCTAAGGTCGGCAGAGGATTTCTCTCTTCCTCTAGCACCTTATTCACACGGGCATAATTGATCGTCAAACGCCATTCTCCTCCTGGCTTGGGACGATTTTCGGTTGAGAGACAATTGGAGATGTAGATCTCTCAATAAAGTCCTCATTGAGCAACTGTCTCACGTTCTCCTCCGCTACCTTCGCCTCATGTATGCTCAAATTTGCCCTCCGCGGTGCCGGAGATGGCTCCGCACCCGGTATCTTGTAAATGACAGCAGTGAAGTCCTCCGACTTTACACCACCTGCCCGAGGAGGGTCGAAAATTTCTCTGTACGCCTCCATCTTAGCTTTGAGAAGCTCCTTCTCTCTCTCCGTACCCACTCCTTCTTCTAAAATTTTCCGCGCCGCCGCTTGGAAATCTTCCTCCGACATCTTATGTTCTTTGAGGGGCGCTAAGTCCTCCTCCAAACTCAAATCTTCCTCGGACAAATCGTCCAGTCCCGTCCGTTCATACGTGACTGTGTCCGGCTCATCATCATGACCGAGTCCGACAAGCATATCAATAAGGTTCGCGTATTGTATCGGAGCCTTACGGGTGTAGAAACCATTAAAGCATGTGAAAGCTTGAGGTATCAATTTCAACTTGTCCTGGGCTCTGAGCTTCCGCTTGTATGCACTGCTCTGCTCCCGAGACCCGAGTCGACAAGCCACCACTAACTGTTGCTTGCGAGAGGGAACCGGTATAGGATGATCAATAAGCCGGTCCCTTATCTCCTGTGCCCATATCGCCTTCTCATTGTACGGCAGAATGACAGTATACGGCTTGTTACTCTCAAATAGAGTCCGTAGACACTTTTTCACTTCAGTTAATGAGCGCGGCCAGGTATGCACATCGCCCCAAAAGTTCGTGATAAAAGTTTTAATGTCATCCTTGGCACAAACGCCTCTCTCTTTTCATCTGACATCTTTGCGTGGTAACAGTAGCCATTAGTAATATGGACATCTGCCCCACCACCTTCTGCGAATCTGGCCAACGGCGGGCACTGTTTTGCAACACATATTATCTCCTCATTACGCGCTTACGATTAAGTCATCAATAGACTTTTTGTCCCATGCGGGAATCGTAACCGTGTACGCCTGCATCTCCGTCTCCCAATTGTCGGTCCAGGACAGTTCGTCCGGCACTGTGACATAGGGGTGTACATAGGCTTCAGTTGCCTCATGTACGAAGGCCAACCTTTTTCTCTCCGTTGCTAAACTCAGCTCAAAAGCCTCGTATGAGTCAGTAGCCGTCATCGGATTAATATCCTCCTTCTCTCCATTCTTCACTCCATAAATTACTCGCCGTGCGGCGCAATCGATCACTGCCCCATCGTAGCCAATTGGTCATACGACAGCAGGATTGAACCGTGGTAATCGGGGACAACATAGAGGTCCGCACGATATACTCGACCGGATTTCAATTTGAAAATTAATGTGACGATGCCCGTAATTTCCGTACGGCTGCCTACCCCTTTTAGGGTCCCCTTTGTTTTTCTAATATTTTAGTCAACCCATGTCCGGTGACTATTCAAAAAACTTCTGGCCGACAATATTAATATTCGCCATCGTATCATTACCAACTTTTAATGTGGTTTGTAAAATTTCACAAAAGAGGTCAGTGTAGCATAGCGCGTCCGGTCTATGTATACTAGCCGCTAGCACATGAATTTTTTGTTCTAGGGTTTTGAGTCTAAGCTCAAGTTCCTTGTCCTCCTTCCGTTCTTCCCTCTTTTCCTCCAACTTAACTTCTTGAGTCTCCGGGGCTTCCGGTATCTCAAGTGTCCGCTTGACAGAGTCCGGCACACTAGATGTACACTTGTCTACCGTAGAGACGGTTGCGTCCTTTGGCGGGGGAACGGTCCGCTGCTTCTTCGTAGGCGGAGACCTAGCCTTCAGTTGCGGCTTCCTCTCCTCCATCGCCTTCTTCGCCTTCCTATTCGCATCATTTATCATATTAGCTCTCGAAGGATGAACTAGCAAATGCTTACCTTGAGGCTTGTGAGGCTGTGTGCCTTCAACTTCACGTCTAGGAGGAACGGAACCGTTCGTATCCTGTTCAGCAACAGTAGGCATAACTGTGACTGTCGGATTAAAAAGAACAGTTTCTATCTCCTTCTTTCTCTTCTCCTCCTCCCTCTTTTCCTCCCGTCATTCTAGGACTTCAACACGCTCACCTGAGCCAGTGTCTTCGTCTTGACGTCCCCCCTCCGCAGCGGTATAAGCTTGCTGGGGGTAGTTGGAGCTGGAACTGGAGCTATAATTCCAGTATCCGTGTCCTCTGGGAGGGCGCGCTGGGGTCCGGCATCCCCTTCCCCGATAGCCCCGACCTCTTGGTGCCCATCCTCTTGGTGTCCCTCGGGACCCTCGTGACGCTCCTCTCGTCTCTCCTCCTCTAGTCGGCGCCGCTTGTCGGCCCGCTGCTTCTTTCTCCTCCTTTCTCTTCATCTTCTCAAGGAAGGAAATGATGGCCTCCCAGAACTCTCCGTCCGCGACCATATTTGCATTCCACCTCCTCTCCACCAACTCCTTCTTGTAAACTCTGTATAAGGCCTGCTCCTTTTTTGAGCCTTTGAGTTCTCTCAGGAAGATATTTCGCATCCTGTCATCGTCAGAGTCATGACTGTGTGGACAGGTGCCTACTCCATGCTTCGCCTCATTCTTACACGCCATATATGAAAATAGCGGTAGCACGGCGTCGGCTCGTCTCTCCCCCTCTTTTGACCCGCCGACCGAGTTGTATGTGCTGCTTGAGCACCTCCAACCCCTTGTGTCGCGGCACTGGAGAATGACTCGGTGGCCGTGTCCAATTCGGAACACGCGTCGAGCACCTCCTTGAACAGGTCGCCCGGCGGAAGTAGCCGCTACAGTCCTCTCGTATATATTCGTTTCTAAAAAATCCGCCGTCTTCACCGCCGTGAAGGTCGGACAGGACTGTATGATCCTTGCGAGCTTGCTCGGGTGTCGTGTACACAAAGCACTCAGGAAGTACAAAATGATAGACTTCCGGCTATAAAAGAGCCCGTACTTGGCGCTGACCTCAGTGAGGATCGCTGCCAACCTCGCCAATGCCCAGCCCTTCGTTCACCTCTTGAAAAATCTCAAACCCAATCAAAGTACCAGTGCACAGGTGCTGATACCCATGAGTTTTAAAGTATTGCAAGAGGACGGCAACTGGCACCGTGCATTGCAGGTCTGAGGCTGCTCTCCTAGCCGCCACCTCTACCGCTCGCATCGCCTTGTATTCCCCAACATCAAACCCTTGTGTGATGATTGATGGGTCCAACAAGGT
>WBZZ01003128.1:402500-415739 GCA_019918135.1 Paulinella micropora | reverse complement strand
GAGAGAGAGAGAGAGAGTGAGCGAGAGTGAGAGAGAGAGAGTGGAGCGAGAGAGAGAGAGAGTGAGCGGAGAGAGAGAGGTGAGCGAGAGAGAGAGAGAGAGAGAGAGAGAGAGAGAGAGTGTGAGCGAGAGAGAGAGAGAGAGCGAGAGGGTTTTTTTGGCGGCCTCCTGCTCGGGAGTGCTTAGCAGGAGGGCGAGTGAGAGCGCCAGCCCAAGGCTACGCTCCAGTGGTTCTTGGGTCCCGTGGTTCTTGGGTCCGCGCACCATAAGAAAAAGCCTGCCGGCTGGACGAGCGAGCACACGTATCCGGCGGCCACTCCGGCCCGACCACCGCACGCAGCCCGCGGGGCGCGGCGGCGGGCCCCCACTCCTCCCCCCCCCCGTTCCCCCGGCCGACGGCACCAGCCGCTCAGCCCTGCCTAGGCCCGCGCACGGGCCTCAGGCCCCGCCGCGCGGCAGGGGGCGCGGCTCCCCTTGCTCCGCGGGCGCCGGGCCCCGGACCAGCACCACGTGCGAACCGCCGGCGCCGCCCCGCGCGTGCCGGGCGGGCGGCCGGGGGGGCCGTGCACCCACAGCACCGGCTGGTACACAAAGACCAGGCGCTCGGCCGGCGCGTGGAGGGCGGCTGGCTTGGGCTGCGACCGGTGCCCGCGCACCCGCTGCAAGGAGGTAGGGCTCAGCGCCGCGGCCGGGTCGTGCTGGCCCTGCGCCCACGCCTCGTCGTGCCCGCCGGCCCCCAGGAGCGGCAGCGGCGGGTCCCACGACACCGAACCCGCGCGCCGCGCCTCCGGTTCCTGTGAACAGCCAGACACGGAGTCGCGCGTGCTGGCGAAGCTGTCCTCGAACCCCCGGTCCAGCAGGCTCTGCACGCAGGCTAGCGAGCGCTCGTGGGCGGGCAGCATGGTCCAGTCCACCGAGGCCGAGAGCTCGCGCAGGCGCGCGGCCAGCTGCGGCGCGACCGGCGGTGGCCCCTGCCGTGGCGTGACGGCCCCGTCCAACTCCGCCACGAGCCGCTGGTAGCAGTGCAGCCAGAAACACTCCCCCGAGGGGTAGCGCGGTACCGCCATCGCCCGGCCGCGGCCACGCCTCGCCCCTGGTAGGGAGGACGACGAGGGACTGGCACGGCCAGCACCGGGGAGAGCGTGGGTGCCCGTGGCGCCGCGGGCGCGGCCGGGCGGGGAGGGGGGCGGCAGACGCCCCCGGAGGGAAGGGGGGGGCGGCAGACGCCCCCCCCGGAGGGAAGGAGGGGAGGCGGCAGACGCCGCCGGCGGGCGGCGAGGCCGCGGCGCCTTCTGCCCTCCCCCCTTGGCTTTCCTCCCTCCCCCCCGCGCTGGCTCTGGCCAGGGTCCTAAACACACTCTTGGACACGTGCGCCGGCCACGCGGCGCTGCCGAGGATGGCTGCGCGTTCTGCCCCCGCCTGGGACAGTCTGAAATTTGGTGACGAGTGGATCAAGACGCTGAACGCTGTCGCTCGGAACGAGGCTAAACCGGTCGCGGAGCTAGTGAAGGCTTTAGTCGCCCGCTGGGAGCTCAGCCCGAAGCAGCGGGACGGCGACGCTTCTTCTCCTCCCAGGCCGCTGCAGCTCAAGAGGGAGCCGTGGCAGACTGCTTTCCCCGGCGAGAGCGCGCGCTGGAGCGAGTTCCTGTCCGCCCTGGTGACCACGCCCGCCCTGTACAGCTTATGCCACTACATAGAAACTGTCGACCTTCGCCTGCCGCCAGCCAAAACAGCCAGGGTGACCGTACCGCTACAACTGTTCTGGCCTGCCAGCAGAACCAAGGTTCTCCTGTTGCGCCACGTAAAGCTTTCGTGGCCGGCCGAGCTAGAAGAACCGCGCCTGTCGGTCGATGAGCTCTCACTCTCAGACGTCATCTTCCGCGCGATGGAAGCTCAGCCAGCGCAGCACCCACCCCGGCCGGCCCTGCTGTGCGTAGACCTCGCGGGGTCAATCCAGATAGAGCAGTGTGACCTCGGCCGGCTCGTGCTGTGCCCCCGCCCGCCGTCCGGCGCCCCACCGAAATTCCTGTCTCTCCGGGACTGTCCACGGCTGGAGTCAGTTGAACTGGAGTCAGTCGAGTTGGAGGATGGCCTGCAGGAGCTGTTCGAGCGGGTAGAGGTGCGGGGGTGTCCGTCGCTAGCGACGCTGTCCTTGCCGCGCGCCCAGGAAACGGACGTCTGGCCCGGGCCGCTGCTCTGTCAGTTGGTCACCGGACCCTGCTGGCCCACCGGCGCGGCGCCCGAGGTCTGCACGTGTACGCTGTACGGGCTAGGCTCGGAGCTGACCTCCGTGGAAGGGCCCTGGCCCGATCGGCTGGTGCTGGCGGAAGCGCCCCTGCGCCGGCCGGGCGGTGACGACGACGAGACGCCCGCCGGAGCCAAGAGCCGTACTTGGAAGTGAAGGGGTACGGCTGCCTCGAGTTGCGAGGGCCCTGTCGGGGGCTCCAGCTGGCTTGGCCCGCGGCAGGCCTGCCGGCCTGGTTCTCTCGTCAGCTGGTGCGGCCGGCCCGGTGCGGGGTTCAGCTGCAGGCTCCGGTGAACGTTGTCTTCAGCCCGCCGCCGGCCCCGTCGGGCCGGCCGGCCCCGTCGGGCCCGCTCAGGCCGGGCGACCAGGGGGGGCAGCCGTCCCGTGACCGGCAGGCACCGTCGTCCTCGCTCGCAGGGGCTACTGCTGCCGCCGCCAACGTGTACCCCTGGTTGCTAGCTGCGGCGGAGTTTCCGCCTGGCTCGGCCAGGCGGCTGGGCTTCTGGTTGGAGCTGCAGCTCAGGCAGGGGCTGGTCTTGTCCGCTCAGGACCTAGAGGCCTGGGCAGGCCTGGGCCAAGTGTGGGACGGCGGGGGCGAGCCTCCGTCGTGGCCCGCCGTGCTCGGCGCATGCCCCGGTCTGCGCCCTGGTGGCGCTGGCGCTCTTGTGCGGCCTGGGGGCAATTGCTGGCGGCCCGGCACGGGCGGGGCCGCGCACTCTCGTTGGCCAGGCGGAGCTCCCCTGGTAGCCCCCGGCCGGTAGCCCGCCAGCTGGCGAGCCGTGCTCTCGTGCGCCGAGGACCCAGACCTCTTGCGGGCGGCCTGGGCCGAGCTCTTCTCGCAGCTGGCGGCCGCGAGCCCTTGCAGAGCCTGTCCCGGGCCTGCGGTTCCTGGGCACGGTGGCTACCCGCGCGGCCGCTGGGCTAGGTCCCGGGCCGGCAGCCGGCCGCCACCGCAGCCCCGAGTTCCAGCACGCGGGCTGTTGCTTGCTCTCCGCGGCCTTCGGCCCCACGCCGATGCCCTGCAACAGGCAGTGCGGGGGGAGGTCTTGCACCTCGTGGCGCAGTCTGGCCTGCGCGCAACTACTGCGCCAGGGGCTCCCGAGTTCCTCGATCTCTTGGCCATCCAGGCGGAAATCTGGACCAGCTTGGGCGGCCAGAGCCCGGGGTCAACCCGGCCCGGCCGGCCGGAGCCACCCCCCCTCGAGCTAGCTGTGTGGAGCAAGAGCTACCAACTCTCGAACCTACCACCGGCGACCGCCGCGGCCCTGCGTTGCTGTGGCCGACAGCTGCACCACCCGACACAGGCCGAGTTGAAGCAGCTAGAAGAGGGACGGAGCCGTGCACATACCAAAGCCCTGAAATACTTGTTGGACTGGACGGCAAGCCTGCACAGCACACTAGCGCTGACTGACCTGCAAAAAAAGCGGCTGGACCAGCAGGAAGCAGCGTGGCGGGCCGCGCTGGGCCCACCGCGACAGGCCGCCTAGCCCCCTCCGACGCCCCCTTCCCTCCCACGGACCACGCACCCCGCACAATCTTCTCCTTCCATCCCTCCCCCCCCCGCTCTCCCTTGTACGCAGAGCCCAAGCTGCCTCCTCCTCCTCCGGTTAGAACAGATTGCCACCCCAGGTGGAGGAAGGAAAAGGGGCTGTTACCAAGTAAAGCCCTTGCCGAGACCAAGTGGACGGACCGCTCCCTCTCGCGTAGTATGTCCCAGCCCCCGACGCTTCGCCCGCTTCCCTGAACTTCCTGGCTCTGTGGGCCCAGGCACAGCAAACAGTGTCGCGGCTAGGGGCGACGCCAGCCCCAAAAGACAGTGGAACTGCTCGAAGACAGCTGGGCAGGGCAACGCAGTTCGCACAAAACGAGACTGGACCTCGTGTTCAAGGCAGATTCCCTGCCTCCGGGCCGGGGGCCGCCAAGCGCTGGTCGAAGCTGCTAGCGTGCTTGGTCGGCTCCGCGGTCCTGAGAGACCTATGGCAGTACGTAACAACCGTCCACCTCGATGGCGGCTCGGCACGGCCCTACGAGTTGGTTGTCCCCCCGAAGCTCTCCTCTTCGCCACCAAACGCTACCAAAGTGTTTTTAGCGAATGTCCTCTTTCTGGAAAAACGGTCGTCGATCATAGGCTGACTCTCCCCCCCGACGCCAGTTTCCACCTGCTGCGCTGTGACGTAGGCAGTCTCGTTCTCAAAGCGCCGGGTCCGGCAGCCTCCGGGAGCCAGCTAACACTTATAATTGAAGATTGCCAGTGGCTCAGGACAGTTAGTACCCAGGTCAGGGGGCTTTGCAGGAACGTGCGGGTCCTTGGTTGTCCGGCGCTGGAGTGCCTGGCGCTGCCGCGAGCGACGACGACCACTGTCCAGCAGGGCACTTTGCTCCGTGAACTAACCATCAACCCCGAAGAGAACCACGGCGTGCACAGCTCGCCCGTGACCTGTACCCTGGTGGGGGCGGGCCCGGACAAGCTGACCGTGTCGAGTTCGTGGCTCGACGAGTTGCGCTGGGAGGGTTTGCCTGCGGACTGGCGTTGGCAGCTGTCCGTGGCGGGCTACCAACGGCTTCGGCTTAGCTTGGCGACCGAGGCTTCGGCGGGAGGCAGGGGGTCGGCCGGCGCCCCCGCGCGCCAGGCAGCAGCGGACAGCCTGAGCGATGTATCGCTAGACTGGCGGACGGAGGGTCTGCCCGCGTGGTTTCGCCTAGAGGTCGTGAAGCCCCCCTCGTTGAACGTCGAAATTGCTGGGCGTCTTCCCCGTGAGGGGATCTTTTTCCGGGGGGAGGCGCTGAGCGACCGGGAAACGCGACTGGCGCCCCCCAGGCCCCTGGCGCCGGCACACGCCAGTCTGCGAGTGCCTATCGCCGCCGCCTACTTCTGGTTGATCGCGGGTGCCCTGTTTCCGTCGGGCTCGCCGTGGCGGCTGGCCTTCCTGCTGGGCCTGCCCCTAGACTACGGCCTGGTGGTGTCCGAGCAGGAGTTTGAGCGCTGCGTCGGGTGGCTGCGCGCACGGGCTACCGACACGGCCTCGTGGCGCACCCTCTTACAGGCCCGCAGCCAGCACAAGGTGAAGTACGGTGCGCCGCACCGTTCGTGCCCATGGCGCCTGCGGCTGCTACTCTTGGCCGGCCAGCACGGGGACCCGAACTTGTCGCGGCTGTTGGAATACAGCCGGCCGTACCCACGCGGCCGGTCACCGGCCCAAGTCATCGAGCACGTGACTACCGCCGTGCGCTCCTGTGTGGAAGATCCCGACACGCTGAGCGTTGTCTGTACCTATCTGCGCCAGCGCCTGCGTGGTGGCGTTGCCAGTGACCAAGGCCCAACCTCCGCCTGGGAGCAGAGCCTGCGTTTTGTAGCCGCCGTCTGCGAGGCCGGCGACGACGCCGTCTGCGAGGCCGGCGACGACGACGCCGGCGGCGGGAGCCGGGCCCGCGCGCGGTTGATTCACGGTTGGCGAAAAGCGGGCGCTCTGTTGATCCGGGCGGAGTTCGGGCGGCCCGCCGGGGCCGGGGGGCCGTCGGTACGCGACGGTGTGCTTTCGGAACTAGCACGGTTTGAGCAGCAGGCGACCGAGCCCGCCTGGCAGAGGCCGCCGGCGATTGCCGCTCTCCCGCCGGCCGACACGGCGGCGCTGCGTTACTGCCTAGGCTGCCTTTCTCGACGTACGAACTCCCGGACGAACCCTGGGGGCCTGATCCGGTGGAAGACCCCCCGGAAGACCACCCAGGGGGAGCTCGCCGTCCTTCCTTCCGGCGCTCCGCCCCCTCACTAGCTCGTGTTAACCGGGGTTTAGTTCTTGCTTGACGGCGCTTTATTCGAGTGCGGTGGCCCAGACTTAAGTACAACTAGCGCGGTGGCCCCCTGGCAGGCTTATGCCTCTTGTAAAATCACACACACGCTCAGTTAAAAAAAGGCAGGTTCCACTTGAGGCAGGGCAGCGCCCGCCGGAGCTTGAGTAGCCCGTCAGTGCTCAGCCGTGCCGCGAACAGCCGCGGTTCTACCAATGGCGTTAGACGAACGAGTGACTCCACTACCTCGGACTCCACTACCTCGTCCCCGATGCCCACCTCTAAGCTTAGCACCCACAGGTAGGGCAGGCGTGCCAATTTAGCTAGGCCGTTGGCCGTGAGCAGGGAAGACGTTGAACGAGCTGGCTCGCGGCAGAGCCCCCGGAGGCTCCCGGAGGCTCCCGGAGGCTCCCGGAGGCTCGTGCTCTTGGGGCACGGCTGGTGACGGCGAGTCATTCACGTGTAGTGTGTATACCGGGTCACTGAGTGGGAGGAGTTGGACAGGTCCGGCCTCGCGAGCCGGTGCAAGGGTGCCCAATCCAGCGTTTCAAGACCACTGCACCCCTCCAGCGCCGGCCGGCGTTGCGGTGGCCGACAGCTGCCTCACCTGACACAGGCCGGCTTGGCACAGCTAGCAGAGAGACGGGACCGCGCACGTATCGAAGCCCTGCAGTACTTGTGGGGCTGGACGCGTGGCCTGCGTAGCACACCAGCGCTGACTTACCTACAAGAAAGGCGGCTGGTCCGGCAGGAAGCCGCGTGGCTGGCCGCGCTGGGCCCACCGCGACAGGCTGCCTAGCCCCCCTCCGACGCCCCCCTCCCTCCCACGGACCACGCACCCCCGCACATTTTTCTCCTCCTTCCCCTCCTCTCCCCCCCCCGCTCTCCCCTGTACGCAGAGCCGACGCCTCCTCTTCCCCCGGTTGGAACAGATCGCGCAAGGTGGAGGACGGAAAAGGGGGCTGGGGCCAAGTAAAGCTCTCGCCGAGACCAAGTGGGACAGACTGCTCCCCCTCGTGTAGTACTTCTCTCTCCCCCCCCTCTCGCGTAGTATGTCCCAGCGCCCCGACGCTTCTCTCCCGAACTTCCTGTCTCTGTGGGTCCAGGCACAGCAAACCGTGTCGCAGCCAGGGGGCGACGCTGGACTCCAAGAGAAAGTGACAAAGCTCGAGCAGAGCTGGCAGAGGCAACGCAGGTCGCACAAAACGAACCTGACCCTCGCTTTCGAGGCGGATGCCTCCCGGTCGGGGGCCGCCGAGCGCTGGTCAAAGCTGCTAGCGTGCTTGGTCGGCTCCACGGGCCTGAGAGACATGTGGCAGTACGTAACAACCGTCCGCCTCGATGGCGGTCCGGCACGGCCTTACCAGTTGGTTGTCCCCCCGGAGCTCTTCCTCTTCGCCACCAACGCTACTGAAGTGTTTTTAGCGAACGCCTCTTTCCGGGAGGAAACGCGGTCGATCGCGGGGCTGACGCTCCCCTCCGACGCCAGTTTCCACCTGCTGCGCTGTGACGTAGGCCGTCTCGTTCTCAACGCGCCGGGTCCGGCAGCCTCCGAGAGCAAGCTAACACTTAGAATCGAAGATTGCACCCGGCTGGGGATGGTCACAGCCCTGGCAAAGGGGCTTTGCCAGCACGTGTCGGTCCTTGGCTGTCCGGTGCTGGAGCGCCTGGTGCTGCCGCGAGCGACGAGGACCACTGTCCAGCCGGGCCCTTTGCTCCGTGAACTAATCATCAACCCCGAAGCCAACCACGGCGTGCAAAGCCCGCCCGTGACCTGTACCCTGCTGGGAGCGGGCCCGGACAAGCTGATCGTGTCGGGATCGTGGCTCGATGACTTACACTGGGAGGGTTTGCCTGCCGACTGGCGCTGCCAGCTGTCCTTGGCGGGCTACCGGCGGTTGGGCCTTTTGTTGGCAGCCGGAGTCACGGCGAACCCAGACAGTGGCCAGGTGAAGATAGAGTGGCGGGCGGAAGCTCTGCCTGCGTGGTTCCGTTTGCTAGTGGCCAAGCCCCCCGCGTTGAAAGTCAACTGCAGTCTCGCAATTCCTCGCTGCGGTGTCTCTACCCGGACCGAGAAAGAAGCCAGGACTAGTACGTGGCTGGCTGAGCCCGCGTCGACTGCCAGCGAGCGGCTCGACCTGGCTGTCGCCGCCGCCTATTTCTGGTTGGTTCAGGGGGCCCTATTTCCGTCGGGCTCGCCGTGGCGGCTGGCCTTCCTGCTGGGCCTGTTCCTAGACTACGGCCTGGTGGTGTCTGAGCCGGAGTTTGAGCGCTGCGTCCAGTGGCTGCGGGCACGGGCTCCCGACACGGCCTCCTCCTGGCACACCCTCTTACAGGCCCGTAGCTACCACTATGTGCAATACAGTCTGCAGCACCGTTCAGGCCCAGGGGGTCAACGGCTGTCACTCTTAGCTGGCCAGCACGGGGACCCGAACCTGTGGCGGCTGGTACTAGGTGGCCGGCCTTACCCGTGCGGCCAGACACCGGCCCAAGTCACGGAGCACGTGACCGCCGCTGTGAGCTCCTGCGTGGAGGACGTCCGGATGTTGCGCGACGCCTGCCTCCACCTGTGCCAGTGCCTGCGTAGAGGCGCCAGTGACCCCCCTCCACTGGCCACCCCCAAAGAGCGTTTTCTGGGCGCCGCCTGCGAGGCCGGCGACGCCGGCGCCAGCGACGTTGCCGGCGACGCCAGCGACGTTGCCGGTCGGGCCCGCGTGATCTTGCTTCGCGGCTGGCGAGAAGCGGGATCTCTGTTGTTCCGAGCGGCGTTCGGGCCGGAGGCCCCCCCTCAGGGGCGGCCGTCGGTACGCGAGGGCGTACTTTCTGTGCTAGCCCAGTTCCTGCAAGAAAAGCTCCCGGCCGAGCCCGCCTGGCAGCGGCAGCCGGTGGCGACTGGCACTATCTCGCCGGCCGAGGCGGCGGCGCTGCTTTGTTGCCTAGACTGCCTGTGGCCTTTCCGAACGGCCCCGGCCTTCGTCTGACGGGCACCCCGCTCTTCTCACCAGCTGGCGTAACACGAAATGGTGCCTCCTGCATGCTTTTATTCGAGTACAGCCCCTCCCCCAACCTAAGTAGAACTAGCGCGCTGGTCCGGCAGGCTCATGATTCGTCGTCCTCCCGTGAAGCACACAATCAGTCAATAAAGGCATTTCCCACTGGAGGCGAGGCAGCCCCTGCCGGAGCCGGAGTAAGCCGTCGACGCTTAGCCGTTCCGCGAACAGCCACAGGTCTACTAGCCACGTCAGCCGGCTAAGTGACTCCACTACTTGGTCTCCGTCGCTCACCCCCAAGCTCAGCACCCGCAGGTGGGGCAGTTGTGCCAAGGTCGCTAGGCCGTGGGCCGTGAGCAGGGGGGACGCTGAGCGAGGTGGCTTGCGGCACAGGTGGAGCTCCCGGAGGCTCTCCTGGAGGCTCTTGGCCTCCAACAGGGCGGCTAACTTGGTGTCATCGAGCCCGACACCTGACAGGTCCAGGCGCCGGAGTCTGGGGCAGCACTTGCCTACCTCGCGTAGGTGGCCGGGTTCCAGTGCTGCCCATCCCCCAAGCTCAGCTCCTCCAGGTTCCTGAGCTCCGACAGGTGGCGCAGCCCTTCGAGGCCAAGCAAGCGATGACAGCCTGTCAGATCCAACCGCCGCAGCTCCGACAGCTGCCGCAGGACCGGCCACAGCGTTGCATCTATATCCGAATTATGGGCTAGGGACAGCTCCTCTAGGGTCGCCGCTTGTTTCTCTACCAAAGAGGCCAGCCCCCCCCGTAGTTGAGCGTCTATTTCCGCTTGGTCAAAACCAGTGTAGACACTAGCATAGGCGCCGGTTATTGCCAGCCGCCGGAGCCCCTTGATGGGTCGGCTAAATAATTCCAGGGCTACTCTTTCTGGCAGACCATGGCAGGCCAGCGCCTGCACCGGTAAGCGTAAGCTTCCCAGGCGCTGCACACCCTGCGTGGTCAGCTGTCTTCGGCGTGTTTCCTTTCTCCAGGGCGCCACACGTACGAACTTGCTTTGGAGACGGAGAGACAACGACCGTACCTGGTTGCACAGTGAGTTCAGCTGGTCGACGATGTTCTCAGCCAGGTCTGACACCTCCAGGTCTAGTTCTGTGAGCTGAAAACACCACAGCTTGGGCGGCAGCGAGGACAGCTTGGTTTCGTCGACACGGACCCGCTGGATAGGCACGCCTGCTCGGCTCCAGACCGCCCCCAGAGCTGCAGCAGCTTGGCCGGCAGCTCTTGGTCCAAGTCCAGTCCTGGACAAGAGTAGCGGGTCCAAAAGCCGGGGGTGGCTTGCAGATTTCGCTGTTCGCTCGTGGCGCACGCCAGAACCGCCAGGTCGGACAGCTTCAAGTAGCCCGTGACACGACTCCACACGTGGGCCCCCACGGTCGGGGGAGAACACCGTCCATGGGGCGGACGACGACCGGCTAGCGGGGCTGGCGGAAGAGGGCTAGTAGCTCACTTTAGGGTTGTGTCACCGCCGCGCACGCCAGAGCTGAGCCAGCCGGCCCGGGCGGAGCGGGGGCGGCGGGGGAGGGCCGCCGGGTGGGGGGAGGAAGGGGGGGGGCGGGGGGGTGCAGGGGTACTAACCCCGTGGCCCACGCACGGGCGGGCCCAGCGCGCAGGAGGGGGGCTCGTCGTCGCGGCCGGCACCGGCTGCCTGCCGGTAGGTTCGAGGGGGGGGGGGCAGCCCACACCAGTCAATCCCGCTCGTTTTAGCTTGCTTGCTTGCTTTATTCAGACTGGCCGGTTCCGTACACACACACACACACACACACAATTCCACCCCCGCCCCACCTGTCTACCTTGCCTAACATCCTCACCAGGCGGCAAGCCGCCCGTGGTCCAGCGCGCTCCCGGCCGAAGCTAGGGCAGCGTGACCCGCGTGTCGTGGCGGTCGCCCCCACTGACGAGGTCCTGCCAGGACGAGGACGTGTCTAGCAGGAGCCTGTCCTGCGGGGCCGGGCCCGGGGAGGCGTCGTGGTCGAACTCGCCCGGCAGCGACCGGTGGCGGTGGCTGAGCGTGCCTTCGTCGGCCTCGCTGTCGTCCCCGAGCGCTTCCTCGGCCCCTGCGTCCGCCTCGTCGTGGTACGCACCGGGCAGCGGCCCCTCGTCCGCCACGTACACCTGCCCCCCGCCCGGCGCGCGGGAGTGGGCGCGCTTGGGGGCGGACTCGTCGAGCGGCAGCTGGGCGCGGCCCCAGAAGGCGCGGTGGTACAGCGTGCGGTGGACGCCTACGCAGCACCCCACGCACAGGCAGCACAGCAGCAGGGCGGCGCCGGCCAGCACCAGCACCCCGCGGCTCACGACGAAGCCGGCGAACTGGAACAGCGGCACGCGCAGCCACTCCTCCAGCTTCTGCAGGCCGCCCCGGCCGCCGCCATCGCCGGGCTGGGCCCCGGGCTCCGCGGGGCCGGCGGGTGCCGGCGGGGACCCCGGGCCGGCCACGATGTACAGCTCGAAGAACTCGGTCTGGCCCACGTCCGACAGCGCATCCGCGTTCTGCAGCACGGAGCGCCGGCGGGGTGGGGCGGCGGGCGCCGCCTCCGGTTGCTGCATGCGCGCTAGCAGGGCCTGCGGGTCGTCCCACAGCCGGCGCTCCACGAGCTCGCGCGTCCACTGCCCGGGCTGGGCGCCCGGCCGGACCGGCTGCTGCAGGTGGCGGCGGCGGCGCCCAGCGCTGGGGGCAAGCTGGTACGCGACGGCGGCGCGGAACGAGACCTGGACGCCCTTTCCGAACTTAGCGAGAAATTCCTTTACCAACTTCACCGAGATCTGATCCGCCAAGTAATCGAACTTTTCGCACGTGAAATTTATCTTAGTAAATAGATCTGCGATATTATCCTCCGTTGGTACCCGGAATAGCTTTACAACTCCCCTTTTGACAAACTTTTCGATTAAGTGGTATCTTACGTCGATATGTTTGGTCCGTGATTGCCCCAATCCTCTTTCCGATAGGATGATGGTACCCTCATTATCTTCAAATAAGGGGGTAAAACCTTTTGGGGGCAATCCGATATCACGGAGGGTCTGTCTAATGGCAAGTAGCTCCCTCACCGCTTCGTTGGCCGATACGGTCTCTGATTCGAGGGTTGACTGGGCTATGACGGTCTAAAGTTTGGAAAACCAAGCAATGGGTGCTCCATTGAAGAGGAAGATATATCCGCAACGGGACTTTCGCGTGACTTTCTCCCCGGCGAAGTCTGAGTCAACGTACCCGACGAGTGGGTGTTCATTGACTAGCTTCTCTATACTAGCTATCACGGGGACATAGAAATCGTTGATGTCCAAAGACTTGCACGCGTAAAGGCCTAATGCCTTTTCTGCGGCAGATGGACCGCTAGCTTGTTCCGTGATTTGGGGAGCCTAGGAATGCGAAACCCTTCGGACAGCATCTTAACTAACCGCTCATCACCCCGTTGGAAAAACAGGGCTCTAGGAGTCAACAACCACAGGAACATCCTATGGACCATGGCATAAGATATATCAGGGGATGGTACTTCGTGTTTAGCAGCTATGCTTAGAGGACATATGAACAGAGGGCGGGTATGAACAGCTAAGAATATGGGCATGCCGATGAGACACCTAAGATCGTACTTGAAGAGACGGTGACCTACTTTCAGGGGTGCAGGGTTCTCAGAAGTGAAAGGGGTTTCGGTAGGCACCTCCTTCATATAATCTAACTCACCTAGGATGAGAAGCTCATACTTCCGTTGGTGCAATAAAATCCCTTTCTCAGACTGTACTATCTGCATATTCTTGAACTCCGTCGCTTTCCCTAAGTTCTTATATCTGAACCCGTGCTTCTTTAAGCTATCTACCAACCCTACATGACTAGCTTCCGTTGCCGCATGAAGCCCATCGTCAACGTGGAAGGAGAGGAGCTGGGTAGTTAAGGGGTTACTCCCATGCTTAATGAAAGAAGCTCTGTCTAAAGAGAACGTGATAAAAGCCTGTTTTTCTACCATCTCCTTCGACATCAGATCATACCATAGTTTTCCAGCTTCCGGGTGGCCGTATAGAGCTTTCTTAAGGAGCCATAGATAGCCTTCCATTTCGAAACCGGGGGTGGTTTGACATAGATATCGTAAGGCATCTTAGCGTGCAAATAAGCTGTGGTAAAGTCAATGAGTCAAAGATCAATTCCAAAACAGGCAGCTTAGGCAATGATGAGGAGGATAGTGCGATGATGTGCGGTGGGGCATATGTACGTTTAG
>WBZZ01003128.1:390000-392500 GCA_019918135.1 Paulinella micropora | reverse complement strand
ATTGTATGTTTATGGTCAAGTTGATTTTCCTCACTCATCTATATTTAGAATTTTAAAAAGCATTTTTCAATATCGTTATTTTTTTCTTTCTTAGCACCTGAAGATTGATTATATACTTTTACACTTACACTACTTGATTTCTTTCCTTTCCCCTTCTTTTGTTTTGGTATTTCTTCTTCGCTACTCTCGCTTTCACTTTCTTCGCTCTCAGCCTCTGGTTTCTTAT
This sequence comes from Paulinella micropora, assembly GCA_019918135.1. Lineage (NCBI taxonomy): Eukaryota > Cercozoa > Imbricatea > Euglyphida > Paulinellidae > Paulinella > Paulinella micropora. The sequence goes on along the minus strand of WBZZ01003128.1, from coordinate 392,274 downwards.
TTTTCTTCGCTCTCTTAGTTTCCGCTTTCGCTCTTTTGATTTTCATTTTCGCCATCTTTTCGGCAATGATATCAGTGAAATCAACTTCATTCTCACTCTCACTCTGCTCAGGTGTGTCATCTTGTTCCTTCTCATTAATAATATCGGTTGCTAAATTCTTATTTTCTATCTCTGCTATTTTTCTCTCCATATCTTCATCTTCGCTTTTAACCGCATTTCTATATTGTGCTAATACATTTTTGGCATGTTCCATCTTTCGTTGTTTCGCTTTCGCTTTTATTCCTTCCACAGCACTACCCCAATTCTTACGACTTGCTTCGGGGGACGGCATTCTATACTAAGATTAATATATTTTAGTATTTTTAATAAATAATAAATATTTATTTAATATATACCAATGAGTCAATATAAATCCTTACTAGGCCTTAATGAGTTGGCTGTTGATAGTTTAAATATACTTAACTTAGACCTTACCAACACTAATATTATTGGTTTAAACACAGACAGAGTGCCAGAAGATGCCGACCCGATAAATCTTTATTACACTGACGGCCGATTTGATACAAGGTTATCAAGCAAATCAACGACTGATATCAAAGAAGGAAAAAATTTATACTATACAGAGCAACGAGTTAGAGACAACGACGAAGTCAAAGCCTCAACTCAACACCGCTCTAATACTTCTAATCCGCACCAAACCAGTTTATATAATTTGATAGACACAAACATATTTGCACAAGCGAGCGGACAATACTTAACTTACAACGATGTAGAAGGCAAATGGAAGAATACAGCCCTTGGTTCAATTGATACACTTTCAGATGTGGTTATAACCGCGCCGATAGCAATGAATAGTTATCTAACATATAATTCAATAAACTGGGTAAATAAAACCTTTCCGATAAATGTTGATGAATTCGGCAATATTAGTATGGGAAGGAAGAATATAACAGGAGTAAATTTACTAAATGCCAAAGATGTTGATGAATGGATATTTGAGCACCAAGATAATAATGATAAAGTGTCAGCGAGTGGAAGTATAGATAGCCACAGCGATGTGACAATATCAGGCTTCCCAGCAGATAACCAATTACTCATTTATAGCACGGGGCAATGGAGAAACACCACACCACCCTTTCTTAGATTAGACGGCACTGCTAGTATGACGGGGGCGCTAAATATGAATGGTTATGCTATTTCGGGGGCTTCTACGTATAATGGAATTAATCTCGCAAATCTCGCAGTTGATGGTTCGGTGGTCAAACTATCAGGAGACCAAACCATAGCGGGTATTAAGACATTTAGCAGTATAATAAATGCGAGTGCGGGTCTTGATATGAAAAGCCAAAGCATAACAAATGTAAATCTTGTTGATGGTGTGGATGTTTCTGTCCTTGATACTTCGGTGGTTAAACTAACAGGAGACCAAACCATAGCAGGGAATAAAAGGTATTTATCAACTTTAGAAGTAAGTGGTTCGTCCAATCCTACTACTTTTGACGGTATTGGCATAGCCTTTGATACAAAAATAGGAATGATTGCAGCACAAAAAACAGCAACAGCGACTTGGTATCCGATACAAATAACGGGTTCGTATGTTGAGTTATATTCAGGTAATACTTTAATTATAACCGCAACTGGAACAACATTAAGTTTGAATAACAACAAAATAACAAACTTAGCCACACCATCAGCAACAACGGACGGAGCAAACAAAAGTTATGTGGATACATTAGACGGCCAAAGTGTGAAACTAACAGGAAACCAAACCATAGCAGGAATTAAGACATATAGCAGTGGTGTTGAAATTACTGGAAACTCAATCAATTCAACAACAAAGGGCACATTCATCGCTTTCAATTCTACCAGTAATATCGGGTCAATTGCTAGTTTGGATATGAAAACTGCATCATATTACAACTTTGAAATTTCTGCGAAAAAAATAAGTTTTATTATTGACGGGACGATTGTTTCGTGGTTTAATGCTACTGGCTTAGATTGTAATAGCAGTCGGATTGTTAATCTAGGAGCACCACAAAATGCGAATGAAGCGGTAAATAGGCAATATCTGGATGATAATTGTGTGAAACTAACAACAGACCAAACCATAACGGGAAGTAAAACATTCAACGGGGCGAGCACTACGATAAAATATCTAACTTTAACGAACAATGCCGATTTTAATAATCAAACTGTCACTAATGGTGGAAATATAACATATAATGGTGCGAGGATATTACACCAAAATGGAGGAGATATATTCTTTTCACAGAC
>WBZZ01003128.1:380000-385000 GCA_019918135.1 Paulinella micropora | reverse complement strand
TCCCCCTGGAACAAGTAAATTAATATGTAAGTTACTGCCGGTCCTACAAAAGTTACGCCCCCTACTACTATTTTGAGAAACATGAGAAAACACAAACTCAAAACATATACTCTTACCCTCACACTCTCCGAGAAGTAATGTCGGGGTTGGCTACCCTTCTATCCACAGCGAGTATGCATCAGTTAGAGTACATACAAGGCAGCGGGCCTGTGGTATAGTCGGGCCTACCCAACAAGAAGATGATTATTTCCCTACTAGTACTCTCCCTACCTCACGTATACGTATGAGTAAAAGCGACATGTAATAGACATATATACAGACCATATGAAAGTACATAGATATGGTAATGACCTCCAAAGAAGTGATAACATAAATATGTAATATTCTTATGATAATATATAATCTATAACTATTTGAGTTAACAATGAAAGTAATACAAAAATAAAATTATCAAGCGCTTCCCGTAAGGGGGTTAAAATCTTAAAAAAATTATTGGCGGGTCTGTACTCTCTGGAGGGCCCCAGGTACCCGGTCTATCGACTCACGAGGAGCGATGAATCACCCTTCGACCCAACCACAACCAGATTTCCAATTTGGCCACTTAAAATATATATATAATCGTGAATATAAATATTATGCAAATCCTATATTACTAACGGTCGTAGATAATTATTCGTGAATCGCAGTGCAGGTTCCGGGGCTTTGCACCAGCCCGGGAACACGCACGTAATTAGTATTGGGGCCGTCAGATCGCCTCTGGAATCGCGACACCTGTCCATTAGAGAAATACGAACATTCTTCTCCTCCCCCTGATCCGACCGAAGTATTTCTATTGCTATTAGTAAATAGCGGAAAGGGGGGGGGGGGAAGCACAGGTGAAGTCTCGACTTATGCGCGTCTACAAAGCCTCGCGCGAAACGTATTGACCGGCGTCGCCAATTCACCTAAATCACCCCCCTCAATATAAAGTATGTGAAAAATTACAAAACTTAATATAAAGCGCAAATGAAAACGATTATAATATACTTTACACCACGTAACATATCCGGTGCGCATAGCTTGAAATCCTTTCCGAACTTAGCGAGAAATTCCTTTACCAACTTCACCGAGATCTGATCCGCCAAGTAATTGAACTTTTCGCACGTGAAATTTATCTTAGTAAATAGATCTGCGATATTATCCTCCGTTGGTACCCGGAATAGCTTTACAACTCCCCTTTTGACAAACTTTTCGATTAAGTGGTATCTTACGTCGATATGTTTGGTCCGTGATTGCCCCAATCCTCTTTCCGATAGGATGATGGTACCCTCATTATCTTCAAATAAGGGGGTAAAACCTTTTGGGGGCAATCCGATATCACGGAGGGTCTGTCTAATGGCAAGTAGCTCCCTCACCGCTTCGTTGGCCGATACGGTCTCTGATTCGAGGGTTGACTGGGCTATGACGGTCTAAAGTTTGGAAAACCAAGCAATGGGTGCTCCATTGAAGAGGAAGATATATCCGCAACGGGACTTTCGCGTGACTTTCTCCCCGGCGAAGTCTGAGTCAACGTACCCGACGAGTGGGTGTTCATTGACTAGCTTCTCTATACTAGCTATCACGGGGACATAGAAATCGTTGATGTCCAAAGACTTGCACGCGTAAAGGCCTAATGCCTTTTCTGCGGCAGATGGACCGCTAGCTTGTTCCGTGATTTGGGGAGCCTAGGAATGCGAAACCCTTCGGACAGCATCTTAACTAACCGCTCATCACCCCGTTGGAAAAACAGGGCTCTAGGAGTCAACAACCACAGGAACATCCTATGGACCATGGCATAAGATATATCAGGGGATGGTACTTCGTGTTTAGCAGCTATGCTTAGAGGACATATGAACAGAGGGCGGGTATGAACAGCTAAGAATATGGGCATGCCGATGAGACACCTAAGATCGTACTTGAAGAGACGGTGACCTACTTTCAGGGGTGCAGGGTTCTCAGAAGTGAAAGGGGTTTCGGTAGGCACCTCCTTCATATAATCTAACTCACCTAGGATGAGAAGCTCATACTTCCGTTGGTGCAATAAAATCCCTTTCTCAGACTGTACTATCTGCATATTCTTGAACTCCGTCGCTTTCCCTAAGTTCTTATATCTGAACCCGTGCTTCTTTAAGCTATCTACCAACCCTACATGACTAGCTTCCGTTGCCGCATGAAGCCCATCGTCAACGTGGAAGGAGAGGAGCTGGGTAGTTAAGGGGTTACTCCCATGCTTAATGAAAGAAGCTCTGTCTAAAGAGAACGTGATAAAAGCCTGTTTTTCTACCATCTCCTTCGACATCAGATCATACCATAGTTTTCCAGCTTCCGGGTGGCCGTATAGAGCTTTCTTAAGGAGCCATAGATAGCCTTCCATTTCGAAACCGGGGGTGGTTTGACATAGATATCGTAAGGCATCTTAGCGTGCAAATAAGCTGTGGTAAAGTCAATGAGTCAAAGATCAATTCCAAAACAGGCAGCTTAGGCAATGATGAGGAGGATAGTGCGATGATGTGCGGTGGGGCATATGTACGTTTAGGGTCGTACTGCAACCCCGCTTTCAGGAGGTCTCCTCTCAAAGTGATCCTAGCTTTATGGTATTCATCGGTCGTACCCTGCTGTTTGACCGTGTCTATCCATTTTAGAGGGATGATAGGAGTACCCGATCGTATCGCTTCGCTCTCTTTCTTCCATTCAAAAGCTTTGAGCTCCTCTTGCTGCTTGATTTCTGTCTCTCTCGCCTGCCTTCTATCTTTCGGTTTTTACACCACGGGGAATTCCGGGACTTGTTCCGTTACCAGGCAATAATCCATCCTCTCTTCTCTAGCGCAGACCGAGATATGTTTGCTTCTGGTTTTCCCGGGGATGATGTTCTCAAAAGAAATGTTTCCTTGTTCGTGAGATCTCCAACCCGGGGGATGCTTGTCCTTTTCAGCAGCGATTTTAACTCTCTCCCCCTCGGCATGACCGAACTCGCTCGTAACATCGGGGTCTGGGCGTGCCGGATCCATAGTAGCCTGCTGAGAATCTGATACAAGGGCTGGGGGTATCGCTACTCCCCCTGAAACCTCATACTTCAATATCTCAGAGTCTATTATTTTCTCCGTCACTCCGTCGTCAAACCTAACGTTATGGGCAGGGAATCGTTTGCTCTTCCTGACTACGGGGGCAGACGGTTCTAGGGTAACTCCCTTTCGCATAGTGGTATTCCACTTATCCCCATAAGTGATTTTAGCCCACTCTTCACCGAATTCCCGTGCTGGAATCTGAATAAACTTCCCGGACAATACAAGTTTAAGTTTGGATTCCTCCCCCTTTTCCCCACTACCTTAGCACTCTCCCCCTGACCTATACTCCCTACACTCTTGGAAGAGGGTGTAGGAGGGATAAGCGGGGGAAGGTTACTGAAATCATGACGCGGGGGAGCGACGTTTTCTCCGTCACTGTCGCTCCCAGAGATTTCCGAGTCATTTTCGCTATTCAGTTCTACCCGGGGTGCTAAAGGTGCAGTGGGGGCTTTTTGAGTATCTTCGCTATGTGTAGTTTCTGACACTCTAAAGCTAAATTTCTTCTCGGACATGGGTAGAACAGCAGAGGGTGTGGCCGATTCCCACTCGAGGCTTTTGGTTGCCTCTCGTTTTCCCAGTTTCCAGACATCGAACATAACATTCCGGGCATTACCGTGTATTACCCGTGCAATGGAATCATAAACCCCGGTATTACGTTCGTATCCTAAGAAGATGACTTTCTTTCCCTCTCGCCTTTACCTCGTCGGGCCTTGATCTTCATCACGGCAGCGCAACCCGTGGGGCGAAGATGATGTAGATAAGGTTTCCGACGGTGAATAACTTCGCAGGGGACTTGCCTTTAAAGGGCCCTTTTGCTATCGGGAGCAGATTGTTGATATACGTGGTATTTTTCTTCATTTCCATCCAGAAAGACGGAGGGAGGTCCGCATCACTAAGCATGGCTCGTGCGGGACCCCGATTGGATTGATGCGACCTCTCTATCTTCGAGACTGCCTATTTCTCAGCTGTGGGAGCCTCAATTAAAATAGGTGTATGCATGTATGCATGTATGCATGTATGTAATATATATATATATATATATACATATATATATGTATATATGTATATATATATGTGTGGGTGTGTGTGTATGTATGTATGTATGTATCAGTAGAATATTCATTGTGTTTGTATGTTTGTATGTGTGTATGTGTGTTTATGTCTCTCTCTCTCTCTCTGAGCCTCTCTCTCTCTCTCTTTATCTCTCTCTCCGAGTGTCTCTCTCTCTCTCTCTCTCTCTCTCTCTCTCTCTCTCTCTCTCCGAGGCTCGGCGCGGCTCTCTCTCGCTCTCAGGCTCTCGGTCTCAGCTCAGGCTACAATCCAATACCAATATTAATAACTCAAAAATTCGTAGTAATACCGTCCTAAGTTAGTGGCAGTGAACATTATATATATTACTGTCGACATTCAAGTGATGTCAACCAACTTATTAAAACAGTTCAACCTATAAGAAAAGTTCAACCTATTAAAAAAGTTCACTGCACCTATAAAAAAAGTCGACACTGTTGAACTTTTTATACGTATTGAACTTTGTTTATAGGTAGAACTTTTTATATTAAAATTTTTACTGTTGATCTTTTTTTATTCGTTTTATCTTTGGTTATAGGTCCGGTCGAACTTTTTGTACAGGTTGAACTTTTTTCATAAATTGAACTTTTTTATACTTGTTGAACTTTTTATAAATTGAACTTTTTATACTGGTTGAACTTTTTATTTTATTGTAAACAAAACTAATCAATTCAAATCATTACGAGAAAAAAATATTTTAATACAATAATTTTACAACTGAGTGAAAGTAACTAGAAATTTTTTCAAGTTTTTGTATTGTACTAAGTCATGAAAACCAAACTACTTGAAGTCCGTTTATGTATTAAAATTATAGAGGAATACAATGGCCGATACTGCCGCGCCACGGCC
>WBZZ01003128.1:370000-372500 GCA_019918135.1 Paulinella micropora | reverse complement strand
GGGTTCTTTTTCTGGTGGTGAATTTCCAGTGCTTCTTCTTCTTTTGTTTTAACTACTTCTTCCGTAGGTGTGTCCCCGAGACTATTACAATTTTGATTATTAATAATTGTATGTTTATGGTCAAGTTGATTTTCCTCACTCATCTATATTTAGAATTTTAAAAAGCATTTTTCAATATCGTTATTTTTTTCTTTCTTAGCACCTGAAGATTGATTATATACTTTTACACTTACACTACTTGATTTCTTTCCTTTCCCCTTCTTTTTTTTGGTATTTCTTCTTCGCTACTCTCGCTTTCACTTTCTTCGCTCTCAGCCTCTGGTTTCTTATTTTTCTTCGCTCTCTTAGTTTCCGCTTTCGCTCTTTTGATTTTCATTTTCGCCATCTTTTCGGCAATGATATCAGTGAAATCAACTTCATTCTCACTCTCACTCTGCTCAGGTGTGTCATCTTGTTCCTTCTCATTAATAATATCGGTTGCTAAATTCTTATTTTCTATCTCTGCTATTTTTCTCTCCTATCTTCATTTCGCTTTTACCGCATTTCTATATTGTGCTAAATTTTGGCATGTTCCATCTTTCGTTGTTTCGCTTTCGCTTTTATTCCTTCCACAGCACTACCCCAATTCTTACGACTTGCTTCGGGGACGGCATTCTATACTAAGATTAATATATTTTAGTATTTTTAATAATATAAATATTATTTAATATATACCAATGTAATATAAATCCTTACTTGGCCTTAATGAGTTGGCTGTTGATAGTCTAAATATACTTAACTTAGACCTTACCAACACAAATAGTGGTTAAACACAGACAGAGTGCCAGAAGATGCCGACCCGTAAATCTTTATTACACTGACGGCCGATTTGATACAAGTTATCGCAAATCAACGACTGATATCAAAGAAGGAAAAAATTTATACTATACAGAGCAACGAGTAAGGGATAATGACGAAGTCAAAGCCTCAACTCAACACCGCTCTAATACTTCCAATCCGCACCAAACCAGTTTATATAATTTGATAGACACAAACATATTTGCACAAGCGAGCGGACAATACTTAACTTACAACGATGTAGAAGGCAAATGGAAGAATACAGCCCTTGGTTCAATTGATACACTTTCAGATGTGGTTATAACCGCACCGATAGCATGAATAGTTATCTAACATATAATTCAATAAACTGGGTAAATAAAACATTTCCGATAAATGTTGATGAATTCGGCAATATTAGTATGGGAAGGAAGAATATAACAGGAGTTAATTTACTAAATACCAAAGATGTTGATGAATGGATATTTGAGCATAAGATAATAATGATAAAGTGTCAGCGAGTGGAAGTATAGATAGCCACAGCGATGTGACAATATCAGGCTTCCCAGCAGATAACCAATTACTCATTTATAGCACGGGGCAATGGAGAAACACCACACCACCCTTTCTTAGATTAGACGGCACTGCTAGTATGACGGGGGCTAAATATGAATGGTTTGCTATTTCGGGGCTTCTACGTATAATGGAATTAATCTCGCAATCTCGCAGTTGATGGTTCGGTGGTCAAACTAACAGGAGACCAAACCATAGCGGGTATTAAACATTTAGCAGTATAATAAATGCGAGTGCGGGTTTGATATGAAAAGCCAAAGCATAACAAATGTAATCTTGTTGATGGTGTGGATGTTTCTGTCTTGATACTTCGGTGGTTAAACTAACAGGAGACCAAACCATAGCAGGGAATAAAAAATTTACATCAACTTTAGAAGTAAGTGGTTCGTCCAATCCTACTACTTTTGACGGTATTGGCATAGCCTTTGATACAAAAATAGGAATGATTGCAGCACAAAAAACAGCAACAGCGACTTGGTATCCGATACAAATAACTGGTTCGTATGTTGAGTTATATTCAGGTAATACTTTAATTATAACCGCAACTGGAACAACATTAAGTTTGAATAACAACAAAATAACAAACTTAGCCACACCATCAGCAACAACGGACGGAGCAAACAAAAGTTATGTGGATACATTAGACGGGCAAAATGTGAAACTAACAGGAAACCAAACCATAGCAGGAATTAAGACATATAGCAGTGGTGTTGAAATACTGGAAATTCAATCAATTCAACAACAAAGGGCACATTTATCGTTTTCAATTCTACCAGTAATATCGGGTCAATTGCTAGTTTGGATATGAAAACTGCAACATATTACAACTTTGAAATTTCTGCGAAAAAAATAAGTTTTATTATTGACGGGACGATTGTTTCGTGGTTTAATGCTACTGGCTTAGATTGTAATAGTAGTCGGATTGTTAATCTAGGAGCACCACAAAATGCGAATGAAGCGGTAAATAGGCAATATCTGGATGACAATTGTGTGAAACTAACAACAGACCAAACCATAACAGGAAGTAAAACATTCAATGGGCGAGCACTACGATAAAATATCTAACTTTAACGAACAATGCCGATTTTAATAATCAAACTATCACTAATGG
>WBZZ01003128.1:362500-365000 GCA_019918135.1 Paulinella micropora | reverse complement strand
ACCGTTACTCTGATACGCCCGGTCCTGAACTATTAATTAAGATTATTAGTTCCAACAGTCCCCCTGGAACAAGTAAATTAATATGTAAGTTACTGCCGGTCCTACAAAAGTTACGCCCCCTACTACTATTTTGAGAAACATGAGAAAACACAAACTCAAAACATATACTCTTACCCTCACACTCTCCGAGAAGTAATGTCGGGGTTGGCTACCCTTCTATCCACAGCGAGTATGCATCAGTTAGAGTACATACAAGGCAGCAGGCCTGTGGTATAGTCGGGCCTACCCAACAAGAAGATGATTATTTCCCTACTAGTACTCTCCCTACCTCACGTATACGTATGAGTAAAAGCGACATGTAATAGACATATATACAGACCATATGAAAGTACATAGATATGGTAATGACCTCCAAAGAAGTGATAACATAAATATGTAATATTCTTATGATAATATATAATCTATAACTATTTGAGTTAACAATGAAAGTAATACAAAAATAAAATTATCAAGCGCTTCCCGTAAGGGGGTTAAAATCTTAAAAAAATTATTGGCGGGTCTGTACTCTCTGGAGGGCCCCAGGTACCCGGTCTATCGACTCACGAGGAGCGATGAATCACCCTTCGACCCAACCACAACCAGATTTCCAATTTGGCCACTTAAAATATATATATAATCGTGAATATAAATATTATGCAAATCCTATATTACTAACGGTCGTAGATAATTATTCGTGAATCGCAGTGCAGGTTCCGGGGCTTTGCACCAGCCCGGGAACACGCACGTAATTAGTATTGGGGCCGTCAGATCGCCTCTGGAATCGCGACACCTGTCCATTAGAGAAATACGAACATTCTTCTCCTCCCCCTGATCCGACCGAAAGTATTTCTATTGCTATTAGTAAATAGCGGAAAGGGGGGGGGGGGAAGCACAGGTGAAGTCTCGACTTATGCGCGTCTACAAAGCCTCGCGCGAAACGTATTGACCGGCGTCGCCAATTCACCTAAATCACCCCCCTCAATATAAAGTATGCGAAAAATTACAAAACTTAATATAAAAGCGCAAATGAAAACGATTATAATATACTTTACACCACGTAACATATCCGGTGCGCATAGCTTGAAATCCTTTCCGAACTTAGCGAGAAATTCCTTTACCAACTTCACCGAGATCTGATCCGCCAAGTAATTGAACTTTTCGCACGTGAAATTTATCTTAGTAAATAGATCTGCGATATTATCCTCCGTTGGTACCCGGAATAGCTTTACAACTCCCCTTTTGACAAACTTTTCGATTAAGTGGTATCTTACGTCGATATGTTTGGTCCGTGATTGCCCCAATCCTCTTTCCGATAGGATGATGGTACCCTCATTATCTTCAAATAAGGGGGTAAAACCTTTTGGGGGCAATCCGATATCACGGAGGGTCTGTCTAATGGCAAGTAGCTCCCTCACCGCTTCGTTGGCCGATACGGTCTCTGATTCGAGGGTTGACTGGGCTATGACGGTCTAAAGTTTGGAAAACCAAGCAATGGGTGCTCCATTGAAGAGGAAGATATATCCGCAACGGGACTTTCGCGTGACTTTCTCCCCGGCGAAGTCTGAGTCAACGTACCCGACGAGTGGGTGTTCATTGACTAGCTTCTCTATACTAGCTATCACGGGGACATAGAAATCGTTGATGTCCAAAGACTTGCACGCGTAAAGGCCTAATGCCTTTTCTGCGGCAGATGGACCGCTAGCTTGTTCCGTGATTTGGGGAGCCTAGGAATGCGAAACCCTTCGGACAGCATCTTAACTAACCGCTCATCACCCCGTTGGAAAAACAGGGCTCTAGGAGTCAACAACCACAGGAACATCCTATGGACCATGGCATAAGATATATCAGGGGATGGTACTTCGTGTTTAGCAGCTATGCTTAGAGGACATATGAACAGAGGGCGGGTATGAACAGCTAAGAATATGGGCATGCCGATGAGACACCTAAGATCGTACTTGAAGAGACGGTGACCTACTTTCAGGGGTGCAGGGTTCTCAGAAGTGAAAGGGGTTTCGGTAGGCACCTCCTTCATATAATCTAACTCACCTAGGATGAGAAGCTCATACTTCCGTTGGTGCAATAAAATCCCTTTCTCAGACTGTACTATCTGCATATTCTTGAACTCCGTCGCTTTCCCTAAGTTCTTATATCTGAACCCGTGCTTCTTTAAGCTATCTACCAACCCTACATGACTAGCTTCCGTTGCCGCATGAAGCCCATCGTCAACGTGGAAGGAGAGGAGCTGGGTAGTTAAGGGGTTACTCCCATGCTTAATGAAAGAAGCTCTGTCTAAAGAGAACGTGATAAAAGCCTGTTTTTCTACCATCTCCTTCGACATCAGATCATACCATAGTTTTCCAGCTTCCGGGTGGCCGTATAGAGCTTTCTTAAGGAGCCATAGATAGCCTTCCATTTCGAAACCGGGGGTGGTTTGACATAGATATCGTAAGGCATCTTAGCG
>WBZZ01003128.1:332500-352500 GCA_019918135.1 Paulinella micropora | reverse complement strand
AAACATGGTCTAATGGCTTATCAACCCATATAGTATTCCATATTTACGGGTTCTTTTTCTGGTGGTGAATTTCCAGTGCTTCTTCTTCTTTTGTTTTAACTACTTCTTCCGTAGGTGTGTCCCCGAGACTATTACAATTTTGATTATTAATAATTGTATGTTTATGGTCAAGTTGATTTTCCTCACTCATCTATATTTAGAATTTTAAAAAGCATTTTTCAATATCGTTATTTTTTTCTTTCTTAGCACCTGAAGATTGATTATATACTTTTACACTTACACTACTTGATTTCTTTCCTTTCCCCTTCTTTTGTTTTGGTATTTCTTCTTCGCTACTCTCGCTTTCACTTTCTTCGCTCTCAGCCTCTGGTTTCTTATTTTTCTTCGCTCTCTTAGTTTCCGCTTTCGCTCTTTTGATTTTCATTTTCGCCATCTTTTCGGCAATGATATCAGTGAAATCAACTTCATTCTCACTCTCACTCTGCTCAGGTGTGTCATCTTGTTCCTTCTCATTAATAATATCGGTTGCTAAATTCTTATTTTCTATCTCTGCTATTTTTCTCTCCATATCTTCATCTTCGCTTTTAACCGCATTTCTATATTGTGCTAATACATTTTTGGCATGTTCCATCTTTCGTTGTTTCGCTTTCGCTTTTATTCCTTCCACAGCACTACCCCAATTCTTACGACTTGCTTCGGGGGACGGCATTCTATACTAAGATTAATATATTTTAGTATTTTTAATAAATAATAAATATTTATTTAATATATACCAATGAGTCAATATAAATCCTTACTAGGCCTTAATGAGTTGGCTGTTGATAGTTTAAATATACTTAACTTAGACCTTACCAACACTAATATTATTGGTTTAAACACAGACAGAGTGCCAGAAGATGCCGACCCGATAAATCTTTATTACACTGACGGCCGATTTGATACAAGGTTATCAAGCAAATCAACGACTGATATCAAAGAAGGAAAAAATTTATACTATACAGAGCAACGAGTTAGAGACAACGACGAAGTCAAAGCCTCAACTCAACACCGCTCTAATACTTCTAATCCGCACCAAACCAGTTTATATAATTTGATAGACACAAACATATTTGCACAAGCGAGCGGACAATACTTAACTTACAACGATGTAGAAGGCAAATGGAAGAATACAGCCCTTGGTTCAATTGATACACTTTCAGATGTGGTTATAACCGCGCCGATAGCAATGAATAGTTATCTAACATATAATTCAATAAACTGGGTAAATAAAACCTTTCCGATAAATGTTGATGAATTCGGCAATATTAGTATGGGAAGGAAGAATATAACAGGAGTAAATTTACTAAATGCCAAAGATGTTGATGAATGGATATTTGAGCACCAAGATAATAATGATAAAGTGTCAGCGAGTGGAAGTATAGATAGCCACAGCGATGTGACAATATCAGGCTTCCCAGCAGATAACCAATTACTCATTTATAGCACGGGGCAATGGAGAAACACCACACCACCCTTTCTTAGATTAGACGGCACTGCTAGTATGACGGGGGCGCTAAATATGAATGGTTATGCTATTTCGGGGGCTTCTACGTATAATGGAATTAATCTCGCAAATCTCGCAGTTGATGGTTCGGTGGTCAAACTATCAGGAGACCAAACCATAGCGGGTATTAAGACATTTAGCAGTATAATAAATGCGAGTGCGGGTCTTGATATGAAAAGCCAAAGCATAACAAATGTAAATCTTGTTGATGGTGTGGATGTTTCTGTCCTTGATACTTCGGTGGTTAAACTAACAGGAGACCAAACCATAGCAGGGAATAAAAGGTATTTATCAACTTTAGAAGTAAGTGGTTCGTCCAATCCTACTACTTTTGACGGTATTGGCATAGCCTTTGATACAAAAATAGGAATGATTGCAGCACAAAAAACAGCAACAGCGACTTGGTATCCGATACAAATAACGGGTTCGTATGTTGAGTTATATTCAGGTAATACTTTAATTATAACCGCAACTGGAACAACATTAAGTTTGAATAACAACAAAATAACAAACTTAGCCACACCATCAGCAACAACGGACGGAGCAAACAAAAGTTATGTGGATACATTAGACGGCCAAAGTGTGAAACTAACAGGAAACCAAACCATAGCAGGAATTAAGACATATAGCAGTGGTGTTGAAATTACTGGAAACTCAATCAATTCAACAACAAAGGGCACATTCATCGCTTTCAATTCTACCAGTAATATCGGGTCAATTGCTAGTTTGGATATGAAAACTGCATCATATTACAACTTTGAAATTTCTGCGAAAAAAATAAGTTTTATTATTGACGGGACGATTGTTTCGTGGTTTAATGCTACTGGCTTAGATTGTAATAGCAGTCGGATTGTTAATCTAGGAGCACCACAAAATGCGAATGAAGCGGTAAATAGGCAATATCTGGATGATAATTGTGTGAAACTAACAACAGACCAAACCATAACGGGAAGTAAAACATTCAACGGGGCGAGCACTACGATAAAATATCTAACTTTAACGAACAATGCCGATTTTAATAATCAAACTGTCACTAATGGTGGAAATATAACATATAATGGTGCGAGGATATTACACCAAAATGGAGGAGATATATTCTTTTCACAGACATCAGGTAATTATCAATATTTCTTATTTACTCTAAATACCGCTACAAGTGGAACCGCGAACCAACGAGGTTATGTATTCACGAATGCAGCATTTGATGTAAAAGGAGCAGGTCTTTATATTTCAAAACTTTTGGATAATAAAAGTGCTTCGTCTGACATCGTCCGTTTTAACAATGCTGGCGGTATGCGGTTTTATGGAGCCTTAGATATGAACTCAAACAACGTAACAAATGGTGGAACAATAACGGGAACTACAATTACTTCAACCGCAGGAATAACTACAACGACTTTAACGGCGAGCGGATTATTAACAGCAGATGGCGGTTGTAAGTTATCTATTCAAAATAAAGTAGATGGAGGAAATGGACAGGGTATATTTCTGTGGGATACAGACAACGCAGGATGGGGGATTTATATGACTCAGCCAGGGGCAGGTAAAAGTCTATCTGGTGGGTCTGCGGTTGCTGGCAACGATATTTCAGGCTTTGCTACAAGATTTAGGTCTGGTTTTGCTTCGGCAGATGGTTTTGTGTGGGAAAATTCTAATGAACAATTATTAATGTCATTGAATGGGGCAAACGGAACTTTATGGACAAAAGGATTGATAACGGCTAGTGCGGGGATATCAACAACAACATTAACAACGAGCGATAAAATAACAACAGCACTAGGCAAACCGATAATCATAGGCAACTCAACAAAATGAACAGGAGCAACAGGCGGATTAGAGTTATATGGAACAGCGAGCGACACCGCGGGGCCACATATACAGGCAATAACAACGGCGGATGCTTATCCAACATTTCAGCAACTAAACTGGGCACACGATAATGTCAATTTAAGTTTTGATGCTTATTTTGATGGCATGAACTGGAAATCAAGCCACAGCGGTTCTAACTTTCTAATTCAAAAAGGTGGCAAACTCGCTTTTTATTATAAATCAGGAATAACGGCAGGAAGCAATATATCTTTTCATTGAGGCAATGAACATAAGCACAGCGGGATTATTAACTGCGAATGCGGGGATTACATACTCTGGGGTGCTATCAACCACGACTACTAATGGAGCGAAAATAGGAATTCAAGGACAAACAGACGGGACGAATGCGAGAGGAATATTTGTATGGGATACCAGTGATTCAAACTGGGAATTTATATGTCTCAGTCTGGAGCAAATAAATCATTAAGCGGAGGAACAGCACCCGCAGGAGGAGTTGGCGGAGGATTAACTTCTTATGCTATTAGATTTAGAGTGAATAATTCTTCAACGAGTGGGTTCATATGGGAGAATAGTTCAAATACTGCTTTAATGTCTTTGAAAGCAAGCGATGGACAATTATGGGTATTGTCTAATCCAATTCAATATTCAGACAGGAGAAAAAAAGAAGATATAAAGGAATGCTTAGGCTTAGATTTTATTAATAAGTTAAATCCAGTTTGCTATCGTATGATTGACGACAACAAGAAACAAAGAACGGGTTTAATAGCACAGGAATTAGAAATCGTATTAACAGAAATGGATATGCTAGATTTTGGTGGTTTTATAAAAGAAACAATTATGGTTCCGTGTCCAAAGCAAAGAAAAGAACGCGAATTGAAAGGTGTGAGTGTTAATCCAGAAGATGTTAAATGTATTGATAGTGGTAATGTCGGTTATGGTATAGGTTATTCCGAGTTTATCGCCCCCTTAATTGAAGCGGTTCAACAATTATCAGAAAAGGTATTTAATTTAGAAAAAGAAAATAAACTTTTACTTAATATACTACAAGACCAAGCAAATCAATTAGCAGAAATCAGAGTGGCCGTTCTTGATAATGTCAAATAATACAACCAGACTTCACAGACCACCACCTATTATGGATATGGATGGCGAACTAACTCCAGAATTAAAGTCTCGTGTTCTTGAAGTAGAACTAAAGACCAAGGAAAAAAAAATAGAGCACGAATTGGAAGATAACTGGAATTGTTGTTGTATAAAAAACAGACCGACAGACAGCAGACTTATTAAATACTTATTTCAAATGGGTATCATCGTTGCCATTATAACCCTTTGTATCGTAAGGCTATCTGAAAAGAACTTGCCGTGCGAGGTCTAATACTTATGTCGGTATTTTGACTTTACTCATAGGCTTCTTCAAGTAAGAAATGATATTTATCAACTTCACTCCCAATCTGACTGATCGTCAGATATCCCGTTTGTTGATAAACATCGTGAAAAGTAAAAACGATGTTTGAAAAACACACGAGAATGAGCATAGCGAATGGAAGTGTGGATTTTCAAATATCACACTCGTATAAGTATATTTTATACCAATAAGCATCACTACCCGAACACATTAACGGCAAGGCTTCATCAAAACTAACACACCAGTCGCTTTGAGGCTTATACATACATTTAAATTTGGTTTCAATACCTTTCTGAATACAATAAACACACGCATCTCGTTTTGTTTGATTTGCTCTGCTATAAAAGTCGCAGGCAGTCCGCGAAAATATTTTTGTTATTAAAAAGTTTATGAGTAGTAATATAATCATGGCTACTGAATATAAATACCAAAATATCATTTTTCTAAGCAATGATTTTGCTGGAGGAAGCAAAACATTTAATAAAAATATCCAAATGTCATTCACACCAACCAAAATGAATATAAAATTTATCCACTATATGAACGACCAGACAGAGACAAAAACCAGAATTCTTTACATGGATAGAATTGGCATTATTGGAACATTTGCGGACAGCACTACAGCAAACATTTCAAACCTTAGTTATAATTTAGGTGTCGTCGGATGGACGGATGGACAATATACATTTAAAGTCCTTGAAACCGACAGCGGAAACATTGACACAGGAAATTTAGCGGGAAGAATTGTTGTGTGTTTGGAATTCGTCGGGTGATATTTATCAACTTCACTCTCATTCGCTTTGCTCATACTCGTAATCTCAAACTTGTTTGAGATATTGATAAACATCGAACACCGATTTATTTTAAACCATAAAGAAAAAACGATGTTTTAGAATAAGTGAGAGTGCGACAGCACGAAGCGCAATTCTAAAATATCATGGAGAAGTTGAATAACGTAAAGGTTAGACCAGTAAAACAAGAGGGTGATGGAAATAAAAAAGCAAAAGGTTATAAATTATTCAACGAGCCCTATGCCAACATATTTTTACTTGCCCGTAAGAAGAGCGGGAAAACGACAGCGCTCTTTGAATACTGAAACGGACGACAGACAGAAAACAAGGATTGTCATTATTGCTTCAACAATACACAAGGACTACATTTATAAAGCAATGGTTAAGCACTTTAAGAACAGGGGAAACCCGATGGCTGTATATACATTTCTCAAATCAGATGGTAATCTCCGACGTGTCGGAGATAGTGTCATTGATTATGAACTTGACAAACTGAACAAACCAGATGAAGAGCAGGAAGGCGAAATTAAACAGGACGATAAAGAACCGATGGAGAAACCACAATTTTTATACTTTGGAAAAGAAAAGAAACAGATAAAGGAGGCACCAAAAGAACGACCAAGCAAGTATATTTCGCCAGAGGTTGTTTTTGTTTTGGACGATTTAGGGAGCGGATTAAGAGACAAGTCCGTAAGTGATTTGTTAAAAAAGAACAGACACTATAAATCAAAGGTGATTATGTCTAGTCAGTATCTGAACGACCTACGACCAGAAGCCATTAAGCAGTTAGATTATTTATTAATCTTTCCAGGCCAGTCTCAGGATAAAATGGAACTCGTGTATAAACATTTAGACCTATCTTTGGATTTTGATTACTTTCTTCAAAAGTATCACGAAGCAACAAAGGAGAGATTTAATTTTCTTTATGTCTCAAGTGTTGACGATGAATTAAGAAAAAACTTTGCTTACAGATTAAAATAATGATATTTGACAACTTCACTCTCATTCGTTTCACGCATACTCGTAATCTCAAACTTGTTTGAGATATTTGTCAAACATCGGAACCATTAAAGCAAAAACGATATTTAAAAAACACACGAAAATGAGCGCAGCGAATGGGAGTGTGGATTTTTTAATATCTTTTAAATAATTATTTTTTTTCATAGTATAATGGTAGTAAAAACAACTCGTGTTGAAGTCATTCCAACAATCGGCAAACGAACAATTAACTCAAGCACAAATATGGCTGGAGGCAAAAAGAAGACTGGTCGTAAGAAGAAGCAAGGGGGCAAGGGACAGGCTGGCGGTAAAATTAACTGGCAAATAGTGGGGAAAACAGCCTTGGCTGTGAATAAGTTCCTTCGCGATAACAAAGTAATCTCTAGAACTGCTTTAGCCTTAAGCAGTATTGGAGTGCCTTATGCTGGGTCTGTCCAAGCCACCGCTTCAAAACTAGGATATGGCAAGAGAAAGCAGAGAGGATGCGGTGCCCTTAAATTAAAAAAAAAAAAATAATTTGATATAACTCAGAAGTATTTTTTTTGTTAATATACAATGGTTGCTAAAACCAAAAAAACAAGGAAGCCTAAGGTAAGACCCCCGCGGGTTTATAGGAATAAAAGCGGGAGGCCATATATTATCCAGAAGGGTAAAAAATATTATCTTAATTTCGGTAAAAAGACAAATAATATGAGCACACTTCAAATCGTTAAACTTTTTATGAAATACTTAAGCAGACCAAAAGCAAAGAAAAAAGAAAAGAAGGAGGATTTAAGAAAAGTTCAAAGCCTGTCGGAGATTGAGCAGAATACGAGAACAGCCATTAATGACCACTTAGACAAACTCAGAAAGGAAAAGTATGAGGGTATTGAGGATATAGAGAAAAAAGAAAAGAAAGCAAGGGAGGATTTAGAAGAGGAGAAGAAGAGGCAAGAGCGTCGCGTAGACGCAGATACTAAGGAAAGGCGTGATGAGTTGGCAAGGATACACCGCAATGAACTATCCGATATCAAGGAACGACAAGAACAAAAAGACAGAGAACTAAGAAGGGAGCAAAAACTCATAGAAGATGTAAAATATGAAGAAGACAGAAAAAATAGGATACAAGCATTACCACAGCCACCACAATATCAATATATTATGCCACCACAGCAGGGACAACGACAAGCACCGCCATTAGGAGCACCACCACAAGCACCGCCATTACCTAATTTAGGAGATGAAGCACCATTGAAAACGAAAGAGCAATATGAGGAAGAAAAAAAGCAAAAGCAGAAAGATATTGAAACACTGAAATTAGCAGGATATACAGATAAGTTCATAAAAAAGATGAGTCGTAAAGACTTACAAAAAGCCAGCCAAGATATTCAGACGGCTATAGCCACAGCGACATCTTTAGAGGAACAGAAAAAGTTAGCAGAAGAATATAAAGAAAAACTTGAAAAGGAAGAAAAGAAAGCAGAAGAAAAGGGTAAGCATTTTGAACATTTACAAATTAATCAATTTTTAATTTCTGCATTTTCAAAAACTTATCACCCAAACATTACTATAAAAGAGTTAGCACAGGCTTTAAAAAAGAGACTAGATAGTGATGGATATAAAAAATTAAATTACAAAGACACTTCAAAGTGGATTATTGACATGATTAAAAGGTTTAATATTGATGTTGGAAATGAAAAGGAAAACGTAAAAAGAAAAGTAGCGGATTATGCTAGATATGAAGAGTTTATGGGTATTAATGAACAAAAAGGGAATGGAGCGAAGACATTAGAAGAATTAATTGAGAAGGTATTTTCAATAAAAAATAATTAAAAAATATTTAGCCCGCAAAGATTGGAAACATACAATGAACAAACATGATTTTGTAAATACTAACGAACAAAATGACAATAGACCCAAATGTGGATAAACAAGTTTCAACAGATTTGAACATTGACGAGGGGATGCCCCAACCGCTACCCCCTAGCGTCGCGGAGCCACAGCAACCAGAGCCAGAGCCGCAGCAACCAGAGCCAGAGGAGGGGATTTCACCCCCTACCATACCCTCGAGCGTCGCGGAGACGCCACAGCAACCAGAGCCAGAGTAACCACAGACAGACGAGCAACAGCAAGAGCAATCCATGCAGGAAGGAGAGGGACGGGGACTAATGACTAATGAAATAGATGACATAATGAAAAAATATGGATGGTATCTCGGAGCGATAGCGAGCGATGAAATCTACAAGAAGCCAGGAAGCAGAAAGCGATACGGATTTATTATGAATACAGACCCTAGCAACAAAAAAGGACAGCACTGGATGGCAGTATGGATAAGTCTAGATAAAGACAGGAGTGTTGAAGTGTATGACCCTTTAGCGCTTTACCAACCAACGGAAGACTTTCAACAACAAATGAAACAACTAATAGATAAAAGCAACCCCGATAGTTATTTGTTAATGAAGGTTAATCAAGTAAAACAGCAATCTGATACAAGCGACACATGCGGATGGTTTGCTATGCGCTTTTTAATGGAGCGGGCGAAAGGAGTGCGATTTAAATTCGCCAGTGGCTATACAGACTTAAAAGAAGAAGAAGCGGGGAAATTAAAAGCACAGAATGGCTATGGCTTTGACACCTATTTGTAAATCCACACTCCCGCTACCGCTCCCGTGTGTTTTACAAACTTCATTTTGAAAAAAATATATAATAATATAACAATGGACTATAAGGGAGGAAGAAGTTCGGGTATTTACTATATCAACAGCAAAAACCGAATAACGGGGACAGACAGCGACTTTACACATGAAGTCAATATGAAGGCGCTAGACAATCCCACACATTGTAAAATACTTCATATATATGTGCCGAAGTCGTATTACTCTGTTGCTTCACCATATAATACTTTTACTCTTAGCGAAGACGGATATGAGGCTATAATTACGATACCTGAGGGCAACTACACAATAAACAACTTAAAAAATAAACTATCTGAGGTGCTAACCGCGGACAGCCCAAATAATTATACTTATGTTGTATCCAGTAATAATACCAACATAGAACCAGAGGACGGCAAATTAACATTCAGTGTGTCAGAGAATAAAGGTATTCAACCGCGGTTTATATTTGATGCCGATACCCGCATTCACGAGGTTATGGGTTTTGATAGAAACTCAACATATTTCTTCGCTAATGATTTTATTAAATCGCCAAATGTGATTATTCTAACTGGCGAAAAAACTTTATACCTTCAATCTGATTTGGTGAATGAAGGTGATAATCATGTGCTTCAAGAAATATACACAGCCAACGAAATTCCTTTTGGTTCTGTCATTTATGACGGCTCTGGAAGCGAATACGAGAAGACATTATCTGCGAGTTCAAACAATGTATTTAGGTTTTACTTGACAGACGAAAACGACCAAGCGATTAATCTTAATGGTCTGGGAATAGTTATGACATTGCTTATTTATCGTGAAACTAATTACTTTAGTTTATTTAATTCATTCTTCAATCTGTTGAAAGCGAGGTAAAGATATTTTAATTTTGATTTAATTATTTTTTTCTATAGATATATTCTCGTGAATTAGTTTATTTACGCTACGTCAAAAAAAGAAAAAAATGCCAGTCCAATACGGAGGAGAACTAGTCCATCAGACTAAGGAACTGCTCACTGGTAAGTATGAATTGAACAAACTTACTGCCCGTGAAGGGTCAGCCGATGTTGTTCTCACCACTGCGGGTGGAAATGAAAGCACCTTTGAAATCCCTACTCGTCCTTTGAACCTTGCGAGGTCGGTGTTGCGATTTACTTACACCCCTACCGCATCTGCTGGTTATAATCGTATGTTTATGGATTGCTTGCCTATGATACAAAGAATTGAACTGCGAAGCCGAAGCGGTCAATATTTGT
Organism: Paulinella micropora; assembly: GCA_019918135.1. NCBI lineage: Eukaryota > Cercozoa > Imbricatea > Euglyphida > Paulinellidae > Paulinella > Paulinella micropora. The sequence continues at coordinate 342,043 of WBZZ01003128.1, read as the reverse complement.
GTAATCTTCAGCATGTGGGCAATTACACTAAGATGATTTGGAAGCCCAAAATTAAATATGAAAAATTTATGGCACTTGAAAACCACGGGGCTGGTGTATCTAGCGGTGCTATGCTTCAAAAGTGTAATGCTGGAAGAGTTGAAATTGGAACTAGAGCAGAAAGAAAGGCAATTACTGATGCAGCCAATACTGCTGGAGTGGTTGCTGCAGTTCAAGGTTATTACAAAGTGCCAATTGTTAATGCCCGCCGTCATAATGATACTGCTCTCGCCGATAGCACTGCTGTAAATTATAGCCTTGTTAATGTTCCTTTTGAGGAGGCTAAGTATTTTGAAGGAGGAACTAATGCGACCCCTGACCCTGTTATTAAAGTTAAACTTCCGTTGGGTATGATTTTTGGAACTATTTTTGAACTAGATAAGACTATTGGTTTTAATGAAATTTTGGATTTGCGAATTGTCTGGGAGGGTACTAACCGCTCTACTTTCTATGGAACTGATGCAAGCAGTATTTCTACTGGTGCTGCACAGGTTGCTGTTGGTGCTACTATTTCAAACTTGAATCTGTTTCTTTCCGTAGAGACTGACCCAAATGTCGTCCTTGGTGTTCAGCAGAAGATTGCAGGAGAAGGTTTTCCGTTTAAGATTGAATACCCTATCTCTTGGAAGCAGACCCTACAAACAGCGAACCAAAATTTCGTAGTAAAAATGAACCGCTCACAGGGTGAGAGAATTAGAAGAATTTATCCTTCCACATTTCACAATGATGAAAATAAAAATACTGCTTTTGATAACAGAGCGGATGCAAAGATTATTTCATATTATACAACTCTGGATGGTTCTCGTCTTCAACAATTTGACATTGACACCTCTGAGAATGAGGACTATATGATTTTGAAGGATAAGTTGAAGGGAAGTGCCATCCTAAACAGCGATGTCTATCATTACAACTGGTTTCATGTGGATACTTGGACAATAACCGCCCGCTGTGCGATAAGGATACTGACGGCTATGAGGTAAGTGGTCTGAGCCTAGACACCGAGAGGCGATATGAATTTGTCTCAACTACTGCGGGTGCTAATCTTAACCATTACACTTTTGCCATTCTTCAACGAAGTGTGCTTGTGAAGGGGATTGAAATTTTGATGAGTTGATATTTGAAAATCCACACTCTCATTCGTTTCACTCATTCTCGTTTGTTTTTCAAACATCGTGAAAGATTAATAGATTCATTATTTTTTTCAAAATAAAAAACGATATTTTATAATAAGCGTGAGTGAAACGAGAGCGCAATTATAAAATATCAATGTCTCACCAGAGAAATTTAATCGCACAAAATCCTGACGGAGATTTCGTAAATGTAAAAGTCGGGCATGATGGTTATCTTGAGACTAATGTTGAAAAAACAGCATTTGGTGAATTAGCAACATCGCAATACACGCCGATTATACAAGAAACATTTATGTAGAATGTAAATACCTCTAAGTGGAACACAAGCACTACTAATGCTACATTAGAGCAAAAGAGTGCTATGGCATATCTAACAACACAGGCAGTTGGAGGTTCAAGATTATTCATTGAAACAAAAAAGAAAATTAAATATCGTGCTGGTATGGGTGTATGTGTCAGATTTACTGCTTTGTGGAATACAAATGAAGCAGGCGGATATTCATCTTATGTAGGTATTGGTGATTCCTTCTTAACGGACGGATTTTTCTTCTCAAGAGACAATGGTGTAATGAAAATATACCAATTAAACAACTCCAATGTCATTACCGATGTTAAACAAAGTCAATGGAATGTAGATAAAGCAGATGGAAGCGATTACTTACCAGCCATTGATTTCAGTAAGGGTAATGTATTTCAGATTAAATACCAATACTTAGGTTTTGGTCAGATATCATTTTATATTGAAAATCCAAACACGGGGCTATTTCAACTAGTCCATGCTATACGATATGCTAACAGCAAAACTGCTCCTTCTCTTAATAATACTACTTTACCATTCTTGGCTTCTATAGCAGTTGGTGCTAATCCGCAAATCCAAAATCTTAGAATTGCCAGTGTTGGATGCTTTATTGAAGGAACTGAAATCATAAGATGTATTCCATTTATTTATGAAAGAACAGCAAATACAACGAATGTAGCAACTCATGCTTTTACTATGAGGAATAATACTAATATTATTGGAAACACTATTGCTAATTATAGTATAGTGTATCCTAGACGGCTAAATGTCTTAAATACAGATGGTAAATCTGGTGTAATCATTAAAGTAATAAAAAAATGCTACCCTTACTGGGGCTGTCTATGCTGAAAACAATACTAATACAAGTCTGGTTTCATTTGATACTACCGCAACTATTGCTGGTGGAAATACTATCGCCGTTGTATTTGTTAATACGAATGATGCTCAAAGCATTGATTTTAATGATTATGATTTAGATGATATGTTGCCAAGCGAAAGGTTTACCATAACAGCACAGGCTACTAGAAATCAGACTATAAGTATTCAGTATGCTTTTACTTGGTTAGAAGACGCATGAAAGCAAAAAAAACGAAACTGGAAGTGAATCTCCAACGTGTTGGAGATAATTTTCAAATATCACTTTTTAAAATACTTGATAAAATTATTTTTTCTAACTTCATTCATTTCTTCATTTTTTTCTAGAAATGAAAGCACGCATACCACATCGCAAAATCTATCATCGTCAATTGAAACTGATAACACATTTTTTTTCTGACACTCTTTACAAGGCGCCTTCTTGGATTCTATATCTTCAATTACATTTGCCTTGATTTCAGTGATACTGGTCTCTTTTAAATCAGTCTCCTTAAAAGGTGTGCTCGGCTCTTCGTCCAACACGTTTTCTAAAGGTATAACTACTTTCACATTGTCATCACGTGGTTTATATTGCTCATAGAAAGAAACAATATCAGGCTTAGTCCATTTAATTGAAGGTTTCTTAATTTCGCTGTCAAGGCTCCATTTTTCAATTTCACTCAAGTAGTCCTGTTTGGTGCTTAGGTCGGTCATTGGTATATAATATGTAATGTTTTTTTTTTTTTTTATTAAATGTATTTTTTTACTTCACTTTTAATGTCCGTAAATTTCTCAAACCACGGCTGTTTCATAACCCATTCAAGGTATGGCTTATCAATAACCGCTACATCTTGAATTTTCTTACCTTTATACTTACCAAATGGAAAAATATCCCTTGGCTTACCTGCCCGTGCATTTTCAATCATTTGGATTTCGTCAGTAATTATCTTTTTGACATCGGTCAGAGAACATGTTTCTTTTTTATTTTCAATAGAGAGTTTCTCAAACTTCTCGCATAGTCTGGTGAGGGTAGTCATTGGTATATATAGACTGGTAAAAAAAATTATAGAAAAAAAATTAATTATCTATTTATCAACTTCACTTTCGTTGCTACCGCAACTCTCGTTTGTTGATAAACGTCATAAGTTTAGGAGCGGATATGGAAGCCGTTAGGGATACTATCATTTTTGTTGATAAACTCGCGTCCGCACCATTTATTCTCATTAACTTTCTTTTTTATGTTTATAGTATGAACAATGCTGAAATGATTAATGTTTTGCTGTTTGCTATTTCGTGATAAATGAATTTTCTTCATTTGAAAATCTCTAACATTTTCAATACTTTTACCTAAATCCATCTTTTCATATACTTCTGGATTTAGCCCCTTTGAATTCAACCCCTTACCTCTAAGGTGGTAGTATCTCTTTTTTACTCCTTCGTTTTCGTAGCATTCAATTATATGAACACCTTTGTCTTTATGTTTCAAGTCATTCTTAGTAAGGTAAGGGAGAAAGGCTTCATTCGTTGTAAATTCTAACATATACAATTTAGGAGCAATCCATATTCCTCTTATTATCTTACAGCAATCTCCTAAGTCATCTGTTATACCGCCAAGAGATTTATCACCAAGTCTTTTGATTAGTTTGGCAAACCTAACATGCAACACTAGACTATCGGTTTCGGTGTAATAGAAATCAGCATCTATTTCTTTATTTGGATTAGCCTCTTTTTATGTAGTTATACATAATTCGCCTGCTATATGCTAGAATAAAAGCCCCGTAGTGAGAAGGTTTAGTTATGCTACCTTCAATTATTTCTTCCTTTCTAGGAATTCCAGATACGTGCCAAAGTTTGTTTCCGTCTTTATCTTTGAACTCAACCACATCAGATATATAATTTTTCGTCCAAAATTTCCAATACTCCTCATTTGCTTTAATATATTCTGCTTCAGTTGGGATAGGTCGTTGTATCATCTTTCCGTATAACGAATTCATAAATAGTTTGGCCAATAAATATTGCGGTGTGCCTTTTTCGCTATTTTCTTTCGCCTTAAACATTTCTAATATATATTCTTTGAATACTGGTTCAGCCTCCTCCGTATAGTATCCTTTATGAATTGTTATATCGTAGCCTTCCTTAATCATATCTTCAATATCAACGCTTGTAAGCCATTGGTCTTTCATATCCGCTAAATTCCACTTTAATGAGCCCATTTTATTTCTCTGTCCTATTCTTGAATGTAGAATGTCTTTTGGTGAGATATAATTAACATTGTAAATACCGATAGGAAGATTATTATAATCAAATGGTGCGATAGCCAGTTTAATTTCTCCAACCATAAATAAATTAAGCATCGCTGTTGGGTATAAAGATACGACATCCGCATCAACTAAATAATCGGTTAATTCGTCAAATGTGATTTCCCCGGCTAAGTAGTCCTTGTATTGTTTTGAAATAAATCTTTTTTTGCTTGGATATGTTCTTGCTCCGATAACCGCTTTTCTAAACGCCTTCTCTTGTTCAATAGTTGGGGGTCTTACATCGTGCTTACCATCAATCATTTTCTTCCAGATATTGAAAGCAAGGCTTGAAGTTGAAATGTATGAAGTCAAATTCACTGAGTGTTTTTCAAATATCTCTGTGTTTATTTTGTCATATAACTCTTTTAACCCCATAACATCACACTTCAAATATTCAAGACACTTATTTCTTAATTCTTCACTCATTGTTTCCCACGGCATCAGCACCTGCCTGAATTGTTCCAACTTCAAAATACTTCGCCTCCTCGTAAGCGACATTAACAAATGAACCTCCTACTCCGTTAAAACTATTCAAAAGGTCATCATGACGACGAGCACTCATTGATGGGAGATTTACCAATGTCTTGACACTATTACCGACAGCGTTAATAGAGTTAATTATAGCACCACTCACATCTCCCGCATTAGTTGCAGTAATCTGAATGTTTCCGAAAGTGGCTGCACCAGCAACTACAGTAGCACCAGCGCCCGCGGGTTGAAAATGTCTTGAAGCAATATTCAAAGTAGCATCATTAAGCACATTACACTTCTGAAGCAATGCACCGCTAGAAACACCTCCACCATGGTTCTCCAAAGACATATACTTATCATAACTGATTTCGGGTTTCCAAATCATCTTGGTATAATTTCCCACATGTTGAAGATTACACAGATACTGCCCGCTTCGGCTTCGTAATTCAATACTCCTAATCATACTTAGACAATCCATGAAGATACGATTAGCATTGTTCTGTCCCGGGTTCCGTGGAGTGTAAGTAAATCGCAACACACTACGGGCGAGGTTCAGCGGGCGGGTAGGGATTTCAAAGGTGCTTTCATTACCTCCCGCTGTGGTGAGTGTAATATTACCAGAGCCTTCACGACTTGTAAGTTTGTTTAATTCGTATTTTCCTTTTAGTAGTTCTTTTGGTTGATGGTCTAATTCCTGACCATATCCAACTTGAGACGGCATTTTGTTTTGTTTTTGAAGTGGTGTAAATTAACTAATTCACAAGAATATATTTATAGAAAAAAATTAATTAAAATAAATATTAAGTTTATTATCTCGCCTTTAACAAATTGAAAAATGAATTAAATAAACTAAAGTAATTAGTTTCACGATAAACACACTGCGACAGACGCCTTCGTCCTCGTGTACTTCAACGAAACCCATCGAAGTGTACATGCCTGGCTAAACTTAGATGCACTTGGCGAAAGCAAGGAATTGCTGACCAAATTACACAAAAGTCTACAGCAACAAGGGTATCTCCCTCCTCCTATTATTCACTGGGCATTCCAAATCACAACCGAACTGAAAACAGGCCAGAAGGAATTCTTCCGGCAACTTTTTGACCTCCGAGGTGCAACCTGGGAGGTACTGGCGAAGAACATCAAATTTATAGATCGGGAGTTAAGGCCAGTGAGCCAAGACGCTGTGACGGCAAAATGGATCGTTACAAAAAACAACACAAAGGCGCGTGTGTACGTCGTCAAGGCAAGGCCAACCAAAAAGCAAAAGACACAAAGCAACGCTCCCGCTACAAACGTGGTTTCTTTACAGCAACAAGCGGAAGAAGCCGAGGAAAAGGTGCAAACAGCCCTGGCCAATGTAAAAAGCGCGCAAGAAGAACTTGAAAGAGCTTTGGTGGAAGCAAAGAAAGCATCGCAAACGCTTGCAAATTATCGGGCAGGACCGAAGGGACCAAGAGAACAAGATCTAGAGGAACCAGAGGGTGGTGATCAAGCGTTGTCTGAACCGATGCCTTGTCGTGGTCAAAATCTCCTTTAAGAGTTTTACATGTCATATTTTCTAAGTTTTCTTTTAACGTCCCTTGAGTATGCTTACACATATCCCACATTTTGATATTTTCAAATTGTAAAGAGATGATTGAGCCTTTATTAACCATATGTGATTTTGGTCTGATACCTCTTCTTATTAATTCCTGTTTAATGAAGTAGTGGTCAAAGTTCGCGCCGTTAAACCCATTCACATAAAAAATGGGTGCTTCTTCATCTTTCATCTTTTTCTTTCTTACTCCTGCTACTTTCTTGACTGGATTATGTGGTTGTTTGTTAGCACATTCTAATGCTAACTTTCTTCCTCTCTCCAAGACTAAATCCAGAAATTTAGAAATACAATCAATACCAGCATAATATTTAAATCCTTCCGTCCCTTGAGTATATCAGACTATATAGCAGTCGTGAATATCAAAGCAGTCAGCAAGCGTGTTATTTCTAAAAGTTTCAAGGTCGTAATGAAGAACTTCATCTTTATTATTATATTTTTCTTTATGAGCCTTCGTTATTAAATGTCTCTTTCCATTCTTTAATATTTCTCTATTCGCATAATTAATAACTTTTGGATTACAAGTATGTTTATTAAAATACTTTGTTAAGCATTTTTCACATTTCTTTTTACATCTTTTAATTAATCCAAAATAGTGGTTATTCTCTAAGTAAATCATAATATCCGCTTCTTCTCCTATTTCGTTTGTGCTTATTGTATCCTTTGTTAAAAATTTGTTATTTCGTATGTCTTTCCTGCCTTTATCAAAGTATTAAGGATTTTTACGGCGGTAGAGAATGGTATAGGGCAATCATTAGAAAGATTGAATTATTCTCTAATATCATTACATCTTTTTCTGTTAATAAGTGGCATATTAAGAATGTCTTTACAAAGGAAGAATAAGCAATTATTATTTTTGCTAGCGGGAGATATTAATATACTTTCCTCTCGTTTGTTTGCTTTTGTATTTTCCCTCATAGCATCCTCCTCCGTTTTCTTGAACTACCACTACCTTAGCATATTCAATGATTCGGTCATAACCTAATCCAGATGCTTCAATATTGCTTATGTTAAACTCATTCAACATTTCAATAAAATTATCATAGTTTTTTATTTGAAAAGAATTAAATGTTTTCTTTTTATAATATCTATTTAATTCTTCGTGGTCTGTTATGTGTGTTCTAGTGATATGAACATCAGCATTTCCTGTCATACCATTTCTTTTTGCATCTAATAGTATAGGAAGTAGAACCTCTCGCTCTAATGCGTCAGTATCATAAAAGTTTATGTCTAATCCTTGCTTCTCGTATGTAAGAGAGTTTAATCTATTGTCTCGCCTAGATTTTAACTCTACTACTTTAAATTCCCTTTTGTTTTCTCTTGTTGTAGTTTTCTTCAAATTCGCACTTACCTTCGCTAGTTCTACATTTTCCTTCGTTGGTCTGGGCGGTAATGGTGGTGGCATATTTTATTTTTATATTAGTGAGGATATAAAAATAATGAAAATAAATTAAATTGTTTTACCTTTTTATATATATAAGATTGTCTTACCTTTAACATGAAATTCATAATAAAAAATAATTTTTCGTTTTTTACTTTTTTATGCTCCTCTCGCCTTCATTTCTTCATATTCCTTAAGTTTTCTGTTTCGTTCTTTTAATTGCTCCTTCCTCTTTTGATTAATTTCATCCTTATTTCTTTTGTAATATGCGAGCGACTTTTCGGAGTTAGCATTTCGTTTGTCATCAGGTGTGAGATATTTCTTGTGTCTCCCCATATCTATATTATAAGTAATATAATTTATTTCTTTAAATGGTTTTACATTTTAAATTAAATTATTATTTAATACAATCATCACCCTTAATTTAAGTTGTGCGATTGCTCCTTCACAAATTTGCAATTTGTGGATATTCAACATTGTTGGAGCCTCTAATGCTTTGTTTTTCTGTTCATCCCAAAACTTAAAGGCTTTGCTATATCGTTGAAGCGTTTCTCTTCTAGTGTATTTCTTAATCCTTCTATCGCCCGTTAATGCTTCTGGAAAATGTGAGTTGTATAGGTCTTTCAATTCCTTGTCCGCTTGTATCATTATAGAAGACATATTATATAAGTAATAATATTTATTTCTTTAAATGGTTTTACATTTATTTTTATGATATCTTTCCATGTAGTCATTTCTACGAATTATACGAATAACTTTATGTCTTCCAATCATAACATCTTCTTTCTCCGCAAAGAAATCTCTATGAAAGTCTGATTTTTCATGTTGATATTTTCCATATATCCCTATTACTTTACCACATACACATGTATATTTATGTTTTCTTCTTTCCTTTACATATTCTGCTCTCTTCTGTTTGCAATCCATCTATACCAAAGACGAAATTTTCTTCATTTATATATGTTTTCTCTCAGCTCTGTAGAGTGCAAATGGGGGTGTTTTGTGCTCTTGTATTGATTGTGAGGGAGATTAATAGGAGAAGAGAAATGAAATTTATGAGGGCGTTTTAAGGCACGAAAAAACGACGCTTGTAAATTTCATATTATACTACTAATTTCCACAATTCTCTCTTAGACATTTCAGTTTAGTAAAAGACTTGCTTGCAAGGTAATTTGTAATTTACTATTTTGGACCCTGTTGCAGAAATTTAGCCTCCAAATGAATTATGTGAAATTTTCGGTCCGGAAAACCGTTCCTAGTCTCGCCACCCCAGACCACAAAATTCTCAACACAAGTTTGGAAGTCTCCTGGTAAACCGTTCGGACCCTGTGGGAAACGTTAGCTCTTTGGAGACTAAATCGTTCGGACCCTAGAAACTTCCCGCAACTTGGAGACTCTGAAATATTTTGGCTCGACTTTTTTCTCCTGATGGTACTATTTCTAGTAACAATTGGACATCTTTATTAAGCACTTGG
>WBZZ01003128.1:325000-327500 GCA_019918135.1 Paulinella micropora | reverse complement strand
CACCCCCCCGTGTCAGTCTCTCGCCTGATGATCGGGGCCACCGATGGAGCTCCTGAGGGCAAGACTGCACTAAGCCGAGGTTATTCCGCAGTCCCAGCAACCTCTTGCAAGACGTCACCGAATGTGCAAGTGCATACACCAAGCGCGGTTGCTAGAGCTGCCTCGAAACCCCACCCATAACAATCTGGTGTCTGCTGGGTCCTGGGCTATCAACCAGCATATGCGGAGTTTAAGATCTTTTACGCGCGCAACGACCCTCCTCCCCAGCATCTACCACCAAAGGGTTATGAGTTGGCGTCACAGTTTAACGCCTTGAGGCCATTGGGCTGGAACTCTGTTTAGCAAGTGTGACTAGGTTTTTTCATCGGGATTTCCCTCAAATATGTCACAGTCAACACTCCAAGGCAGATTTACTATATCTGAGGCGTACTGATGCAGCTAATGGCATATCCTCAACGGACATAAGCCTCCAATACCCTTGTTCGAGGTCCTCCACCCCCCGTGTCAGTCTCTCGCCTGATGATCGGGGCCACCGATGGAGCTCCTGAGGGCAAGACTGCACTAAGCCGAGGTTATTCCGCAGTCCCAGCAACCTCTTGCAAGACGTCACCGAATGTGCAAGTGCATACACCAAGCGCGGTTGCTAGAGCTGCCTCGAAACCCCACCCATAACAATCTGGTGTCTGCTGGGTCCTGGGCTATCAACCAGCATATGCGGAGTTTAAGATCTTTTACGCGCGCAACGACCCTCCTCCCCAGCATCTACCACCAAAGGGTTATGAGTTGGCGTCACAGTTTAACGCCTTGAGGCCATTGGGCTGAATAATAATAATAATAATAATAATAATAATAATAATAATATATTGATCTGTCATGGCTGAGCCCGAGGGTCATGCGCCTCCATCCCTCGACCCAACAGGGACTACAGTGAGTATGTTGGGGAGGGAAGAGTGACTCTAACCATCCTGCACAGAAAACCCCAAAAGGAAGTCCCTACTACCCGCACAGTGTCGGGTACCTTGCAGGAAATCAACTACAAATGATTGATCTTCCCCGCGTGAGAGCTCCACGAGACTGGGTAGGTCCCGCATGGAGGTACTCACAGGGGTAGCAGACATTTCATGCGGTCTGCCAGCGCATGAGGACGTTTGGCGGTAAGTATCTGGGACGCCTCGAAACCCGTCACCACCCCTAGATCTCGGAATGTATATTATACTCCTTGGACCCCACGTGGTGTATGTCTTATAAGAACAACACAACAACATAGCCTCGGAACCAGTGGGAAGAGGGCCAACCACCTCCTCTTCCCGTGGGGTGCCATACAGTATGGCACCCCTCCATAACAATAATAATAATAATAATAATAATAATAATAATAATAATAATAATAATAGTAATAATAATAATAATAATAATAATAATAATAATAATAATAATAATAATAATAATAATAATAATAATAATAATAATAGTGTATTGATCTGTCATGGCTGAGTCCAAGGACCATGCGCCTCCATCCCTCGACCCAACAGTCACACAGTGAATGTTGGGGAGGGAAGAGTGACTCTAACCATCCCTGAATAGCTACCCGCGTGTCGGATACCTTGCAGGGAATCAACTGCAAATGATTGATGTTCCCTATGAGAGAGTTCCACAAGACTGGGTATAAGTCGAATGGAGGTACTCAAGGGGGGTAGCAGACATTTCATGCGGTCTGCCAGCGCATGAGGACGTTTTGTGGTAAGTGTCTGGGACGCCTCGAAACCCGTCACCACCCCTAGATCGCGGAATGTATATACCCCTTTGACCCCACGTGGTGCATGTCTTATAAAAACAACACAACGACATAGCCTCGGAATCAACATAACGACATAGCCTCGGAACCAGTGGGAAGAGGCCCAGCCACCTCTTCCCGTGGGGTGCCATACTGTGCACCCCTCCATAATAATAATAATAATAATAATAATAATAGTGCTTCTCTGTCAATGGCTGATGCATTTCTGCACATGCGCCTCCATCGTCTCACCCGTGAGGGGAGTACGAAGAATTGACGATAAGCTCTAATGACACCCCCGCAAGGGCAGTTCCAACACTTCCAGACGGGCCGGTATGTTCAATGAAAATACTGGTCCAGACGGATCGGTATGTTCAATGAAAATACTGGTGGCACCGACGGGAATCGAACTGGCGACAGGGCCCAGATGGTAGAACTTGACCACTGGGCTATCACGGTGTCCATAATAATAATAATAATAATAATAATAATAATACTATATCTGAGGCGTACTGATGCAGCTAATGGCATATCCTCAACGGACATAAGCCTCCAATACCCTTGTTCGAGGTCCTCCACCCCCCCGTGTCAGTCTCTCGCCTGATGATCGGGGCCACCGATGGAGCTCCTGAGGGCAAGACTGCACTAAGCCGAGGTTATTCCGCAGTCCCAGCAACCTCTTGCAAGACGTCACCGAATGTGCAAGTGCATACACCAAGCGCGGTT
>WBZZ01003128.1:300000-305000 GCA_019918135.1 Paulinella micropora | reverse complement strand
AAACAAATCAAACAAAAAACCTGCAAACAAATACACACAAATCGACCAACCAACGGATCAAACAAGCGACCAACCTAGCTACCCGTCTGCCAACCAACCAACCAACACGCCGCGCCACCAGGTCTCTGCTGATGGAAGGTCAGGGATATTCAAGTGGCAAAACCATTCATATTTGGCTTTATTTTCCCCGGGCCTTTAGAAAGTTTGCAACAAGTCTAAAGCTCTTCGCCCCATTTACATGCTCTCATTGTGGCAAGGCGGCAGGATATGGGAGCCTTTGCTCGCGGTGCAGACAAGCCCGCTACTGCTCTTTGATGTATGTATGTATGTATGTATGTATGTATGTATGCATGCATGCATGCATGTATGTATGTATGTATGTATGTATGTATGTATGTATGTATGTTTGTACGTACCTACGTACGTATGTATGTATGTATGTATGTAGGTCTGTTCGCACAGCTGCGATTGGACCGCCAACATTGAGACAAGTTTCCCCCTTCTTAAGTACAATGAAGCATGGTTTCAAATGCCTCGTTCTCAGCCCATTCTGATTTTTGCGGCTTGTGAAGTAGCTCTGATTCAAAAGCTCTCAAGTGTGGCTTTCTCATGAACCATCACAAGCTTTGCGCGCAAACGAAACGCTTGAAGTGATTGTTCACTGGACTTGATAACTAGCAACTGCTCAAGCCTAGATGCTGCATAGCAATGATCAGCCCGTTACCTACTTTTTCAAATACAAGCAGCCGAAGCGACTTCTAGTGAGTTTTTTTTTTTTTTTCTTTTTTTAACAGGTTGCCTTGGTTTTTTACAAAGCCCTTGTAGGAGAGCTTTCCAACGAGCTCCTGCACAAGCCACACCAAAGTAGTATGGGGCTGAGAACGAAGCGAGTGAAGTCGTTGATTGTACTTTTGACAAGTAGGCGATGGCTGATTATTGTACTGAAGAAGTAGGATGTTTTCGATAGAACCTACACCGGCACAATCATCACTACACAAGAATAACTGCACAAGAAGCACTACACACGCATCAGTGCACAATATCACTACGCAAATGTCATCACAAGCACAACACAATCATCACAGCGCAACGATTACTGCACAAATATCACTGCACAAATGTCAGAACAAGCACAACGCAAGCACAACAAAATAGTCAGTACACAATCATCACTACACAATCATCAATTCACAAATTACAACACAAGCACAACGCAATCACTGCGCACGAAAGGCCTGGAAATCCCATAGGCCTCTGTGCAGTTCTCCTCCTCCTTCTTCTCCTTCTTCTTCTTCTTCTTCTTCTTCTTCTTCTTCTTCTTCTTCCTCTTCTTCTTCCTCTTCTTCTTCTTCTTCTTCTTCTTCTTCTTCTTCTTCTTCTTCTTCTTCTTCTTCTTCTTCTTCTCCTCCTCCTTCTTCTTCTTCTTCTTCTCCTCCTCCTCCTCCTCTTCCTCCTCTTCCTGCTACCTATCCTTCTTCTGCCTATTCTTATTCTTCTTCTTTTTCTGCTTATTCTTAATCCCCTTCTCCTTCTCCTCCTCTTTCTCCTCTTTATTATCATATTGCTAAGTATGGTACTGCTAAAAGATTTACCACTGTAACTTACATCCCATACGTGCTTTCTTTACTTTTACTCTCTTTTCGAATCTAGATCTTATTTTCCCAACTTCATTTCTTTTTATTTTCTTTTCTTCCTTTATTATTTTCTACTTTTCGATTTCTTTTCTCCAAGCTTTTCTTTTCTACGTTTCGATTTCTTTTTCTTCTTTTATTTTCCTTTCTTCCTTCCCCTTCCCTTTCTATTTCTCAGATTTCTGCTCTTTGTTTCTTGCCATCCTTTGTCTTCTTCCATTTTTCCTCGCATTCTTTACCCCTGATTTTTTTCTTCTGATGAGTTTCAAGTTTTTTTTACCTCTGACTTTGTATCCTTACTAGTTTTTTTTCTCCTTTATAAGTTCCTCAATTTTCCTTTTTCTTTCTCTTTGGATTTTCCACTGTTTTTTTTTCTTTTTTTTTTACGCTTCATGCATATTCCGTTTTTGTATCTCTTTGATACCACTTCCAGTCTATCTCTTCTGCTTCCCACTCAGACTCTACCAGTGGCAAGTATTGTATTAAACCAGTGTTTGCGTTAAAAAAATATATAGTACTCCTCTTAGTCTCTTTCATAGTGTTACTAAGTATAGTACTGCTATAAGAACTACTACTGTCACATACAATGATCCAATCCATGTTTTCTTTATTTTAGTAATAATTGTTTTTCGAGTGTTATTTCCTACATTTCAACTTCTTTTCTCCAAGCTTTCTTTCTTTATGTTTTCCTTTCTCCCTTCGGAGGCTTTGCCCTTCCCTTTTTCTTTATTTCTGCTCGCATCTTTAACCCTCTGATTTTTCTTCTACTGTTCTGAGACTTGTTTCTCAGGCTTTTATTTACCACTGACTTTGTATCCTTACTAGTTTTTCTTCTCCTTATTAATAACAGTCCCCAATTTTCCTTTTTCTTTCTCCCTCTTTGGATTTTCCACTAATTTTTCTTTTTTAAATTTGTTTTTTCCTTTTTGCGCTTCATTTCTAATCTGCTGTTGTATTTCTTTGATGCCACTTCCATTCTATCTCTTCTGCTTCACACTTAGACTCTACGAGTGGCAAGTATTTTATAAGTTGAAAACAGTCTTTGCGTAAAAAACTATTTTGAAAGTCACTACAAACCTCGTCTGCAGTAAACGTTGTTCCTATTCATTTCCGACGTTACCCGGAGTTACCGTTACCTGGGTAGTTTGATTTGTCATAAGGACGGATAATACAAATTCCACTTAATTATTTAGTGATACAGCGATCCGACACTATATTTTGCCATTCTAGTGGTAGTATTAACTTAATCAGTCTTAGAAGAAATTTCTAGATAAGTAGTCAGTAACTGGGATACAGTCATTATATTTATATACCTCTACCTTAGTTAAGTAACGCTTATCTTAGTTTTGTCAGTGACGTATCGTGTCAGAAATCATTTTATTAAATTGCTTTTCCTTACTTTGGTAACTGTACGAGACAGGACCGGTCTGAAAGTAGTCGGTAAATGCCTCCATAGATGAGCATGCTGAGTTGCTCAAAGCCTACTGTTATGACTCCGAAGTTGAGTCAGGCCGATAGGAGATTCAGCTTTTCACTGAAGCAAACAATGCCACCGAATGCTATACACATCTTAGATGGAAGCAATCATAGGCACCCGATATTCAGAGTCCGACCTGACTTTAGCTACAAGTTGGAGAACTATGCCGAAGGCACTGATAAGTGCCTGGCACGGGGAATGTGTGAAGCTAGCCTTGACCAACCCCGCAAGAGCAAAGCTTACCGTAGGCTGAATACACTTATGACCACGCTGAAGCGATGGATCTAGAGGAGCCTGAGGGATTTGCCTGACGAGCAGGAGTCGGAAGATACGGTGCCAGTAGGCGCAGATAGGTAAAGATGGAGGGCCAGAGCAGAGATGTAATAGATATAGTTAGAGAGGTGCTTTGGCACGCATGGCATGTGTAACTGAAGCAGTGGGGGGGGGGGGGGGGGGCTCAACGCCAACCCCGCGCTGCCGACTCCGCCTCGCCGAGGCGGCGGGGTCGGCAGCGCGGGGTTGGCGTAGGGTGCCGCCTCTTTGCCTTGTGTAGCTCGATCCTACCGTTCCTGAGCCCCGGCGGGCGTTGCGGTGTCAGGAGTATAATATGACCTGTGAGCGCAAAAGAAAATAGCTCGGAGTTCGCACAAGTCGTCTGCCGAAGTAAGCAGTGTGCGGAGCCCAATTTGAAAGATAGCTAGGTCATAAGCTCCTGAGCGGCTGAGACGTCTTCTGCCCACCGCTTTTGCTTTGGCTTGCTCGAGCTGACTTCTCCCGCCGCGTTCTATCTTGTAAACATTAAAGTTTCTTCGGATTTCTTTGTTTTCTTGCTTAGTTTTAACCGGTAAGTTAAACTCTTCAGACTTGAGAGTATATGAAGAACGCTTCCTATTCAATGAATATGATTAAGGCCACAGTAGAGCCGGCTAGGCTCTAATACTTGTAGTAATGACTAGGGTTAGTGCTAGTGTTTAGGTAAAGGTTAGGGTTAGGGTTAGAGTTAGAGTTAGAGTTAGATTTAGAGTTAGTTTAGGGTTAGGGTTCCTAGAGCGTACAGCGGCAGTTACTGAGCGCAGGGTTGCAACATGGCACAGCGTCAGGGCTGGTGCTGTAGTTGGTCTGCGAACGCGGCGACGAGAAGACACTGGCATACAGGCCGGACAGCGCGGACTGCAGAGATTGCAGCAGGCCCAGCGGTGTGAGCTGAGGGGGAAGGGGAAAGCGCTCTGCGGGGTCCAGCGAGAGGTCGAAGAGCAGTGGTGCGTCGGGGGGAAAGAAGACGATGCCAGGCGCGCGCGCATCGCCACAACCCTGCGCTGGTGAAGTCTGGAAGTAGGCTTTGTAGTGAAGGTAGCGCAGAGCGGTGATGTTGACGTGAAGGTCGTCGTTTAAGAATATGACCTTGCGTGGCGATGAAGAAGAAACAGGTAGTGAGGAGGATGGGGAGATGCGTGTGGGAAGAGAGGAAGAAGAGGAGGAAGAAGAGGAGGAAGAAGAGGAGGAAGAGGAGAAAGAGGAGGAAGAGGAAGAGGAGGAAGAGGAAGAGGAGGAAGAGGAGGAAGAGGAAGAGGAGGAAGAGAAGGAGGAGGAGGAAGACGAGAAGGAGGAGAAGGAAAAAGAAGAAGAAGAAGAAGAAGAAGAAGAAGAAGAAGAAGAAGAAGAAGAAGAAGAAGCAAAGAGCACGTCGCTGATGTCGTAGCCGTCCAGCACGACTCCCGGGCGAGTCTTGGCGCCGGCCAACGCTAGCAGGGTGGGAACAATGTCTAGAGAGCTGAATAGACCAGTCTCCTAGAGATAGACAGATAGGTATGCAGGTAGATAGATAGATAGATAGGTAGGCAGGTAGGTAGCAAGGTGGGCAGAATGTCTTGTGAAATGAATAGACCCGTCTC